>JAJJMB010005364.1:988180-1014677 GCA_023531105.1 Papaver atlanticum | reverse complement strand
AAATCAAATCATATTTCAATTAATATTAGTGCAAAAGTCATAAAAAATAATAAAATAAATTTACCCATGTATAAAATTCGGCCTCCTCCGTCGTCCCAGTGTTGGGGTTTAGCTCTTCATGCTCAAAACACACTCAAAAGATAGAAACATAGCTCAAAAGGTGTTTTTATTGAAGAGAAATAATAATACAACGAATCTGCAACAGTTAATGGTCGTTACAGAAGTCACCGTTACAATCAGGTGTTGTTTATAAACGATAACTGTGGTCTGCTGTTGAAGAGCGATACTTCTTTGGGACTGTTCGGTGTGGGTCAATGTTCTTCAGCTTCTTCTTCCCTGCACCAACATAAAACAGCAGCAGGAAGCTTGCTGTTCGTCTTGATTTCTCACTCCTCAGCCCTCCTAAAGTCCCCAAACTCTCGACACCCATTCCTTGTACCTGGAGCAATCTATTTATACTCCTAATCCTCCTTTAATTAGGCCATATCTCCTAAATAATCTTCATTTATCAATATTATTCTCCACGGCCAAAATTTCCATTTTTTTATCTTCCACGCGTTCTCAGCTGTCAACCTTCCTTATTTATCTTCTTCACGCATCTCTATAGTGCAACACACTCGAAACTCATGCATTACACGCCTCAAACTCGTGTCAAATTCACTTGAACCCGTGAAAACTTGTGTCCACTGTTTTGGATTGAAACACGTTATTAAGCCAAATTTGATCGGAAACAACACCCATACCAGCTTTCTATAGTCATATCACGTCTACCCACTAAGTTTCAGGGATTGAATCTCACTAAATCACGTCCAAACATCCGATCGAAATTCTGCCAATGAAGAGAAACGTTTTCCCGCCAAAATTCATTTTTTGAATTTGAGAAGAAGATGTCCTCCCCCTAATCCTGCACGGGTATCCCTTTAGCACTTGTATTATGGGGTGCAAATAATAATTTTTGGGCATAGATAGTAATTTTTCCGGGGTTCCTCTGACACATTTTTGGGGTGCTTCCGGTGCATTTCTGGGGTGCCTTTAGTACTCTATCCTGGGGTGTAAAACACCACTTTTCGAGCCAATTTTGCCGCAAGAGCTTATTCCCTAGAAAAGACTTAAAACAACTTTATTAGAAATAAAATGAGTCCTAGATAATGTAGTTATGGGTGAAAATGCGTCACACTTACGTGCTTATCAGTAGGTAGTGTCTGTAGCGGCTTAATACAGTTTGGTGTTCAATCTGGACTAGGTCCCGAGATTTTTCTGCATTTGCGGTTTCCTCGTTAACAAAATTTCTGGTGTCTGTGTTATTTTTTTCTTTTCGCATTATATTGTTTGAAATATCACATGTTGTGCGTTGATCAATCTTAGTAGAGACATCCGACCTAGTTTGTTGGATACGACTTAATTGATTCTTGGAGATTGGTATTTGGTACTGTCCAAGTTATCTCTTTATGGTTAGGTTCACAGATTTTATTTTGTAAACGTTCTAATCGCAAGAGAGAGAGAGATATAACTCTAAGATACTATTCCTTGATTAAGTTTAACTCTCGGAGTTGTATTGAGTTTATCCATACAGATTGCCTAAGAAAAAAGTGTTGGTGTATTTTGGTACCCTCGCGTTTTCACTATGGTCCAAATGGTTAATCGACCATGAACTATCATTATACACAATTCGGTTACGTCTGACCATAACGTATATTCTGCTATGTGATTTCAAGTCGAATTTCTCACATGCTTACTTGAAACCCTAATCAGAGTTTCATCTAACCAAAGAATGTATTTGCTTGATTCCCAAGCTATCTTAGCTTGAATATTAAGCGATCTTCGATCTTGAAACTCTTTAAATAGAAAGACTCAAACAACTATGAAATTCAATACCTGACACTTTCTTGTGTCCTAGTTGTATGCTAAAGTTATCCTCTATTAACCTATGTTTCCTCTATCAAACATAATCAGGTTAACGAATTAAAGACTTCACTTATGGATTCGTGAAACAAGGTCCGACTATCTTTTACCTTGATAGTTCGCGTATCGTGATCTTGTTTTTTTGTTATCGAGGTTTCCGTAATCTCTTTTAGGCAATATAGATAATAATCGAAAAGTTTTTCTTCGTCTCATACTTTATGATTTCGCAAGATAGATATTTAATAACGATTATTAATTGAACTCGTATAAGATTGTTCTTGTGGAGTGAATAATAATCTAGGATGATCTTCATCTTGATCTCACGAACATATTTTCTTATCTTGATCTCACGAACTAAACGGAAATCATATTGGCTTATCTGTTAGAGACAGATTGGTATCAAAAGTTTTCGCTTAGATTAAAGCAACTCTTAAGTTGTAAAGGACGTCAGCTAGGGGAATCAATTGCGTAGAATCTTGCGAGATTCAATAGACATAAGCAGCATAACTGTAACTGATCGCTTGAAGGGTGGATTCGGTCTCAACTACATTCCAGTATGAAGTTCTGACAGTAAGCTAGTGTCTGTAGCGGCTTAATACAGTTTGGTTTCAAATTTGGACGAGGTCCCGGGGGTTTTCTGCAGTTGCGGTCTCTTTGTTAACAAAACTTCTGGTGTCTTATATTTTTCCTTTTTTCGTATTATATTGTTTATCTTTATAGTATGATTATCACAAGTAGTACGTAACCAATTGTAGTTATATAATCCATATTGATTGTGATCGATTATAAGAACTTGTTCTTGTAGAATTCGTATCTTGAAAGATAGATAATGTTAGAGCATTGCTCGGTCGAACTCACAAGTGTTACTATATCAAGCTTGTTATCAAATCTAGTTGTCAAAACTATATCTTGATTTTTAGTCTACAATTAGTTAAGTCTCGGACTATGATAAAAATGTAGTTGAGAAATAATGGATCACAGCAGTCATCATTTGCGTTCTACCGTTTGAAGGTGAAAATCAAGCGAAGCTTTTGGATAACTTCATCAACAAAAGGTAAGTGAAGACTGAACCACCTATTTCTCAAGTTATATTCACTTTTCTATCCTTGAGACGTTTGTAAGATAACTAATTAGACTAGCTTTCATATACAAGACTTTTGAGCCGAGAACTAATTATTTAATTTACGAATTTCTCGAAAAATAATGACTAAGCTTAATGAACATTTATTCATGCTTGATCAATTTCGATGGAGAACAATTTATTGTTCGGAACCAAATCATGATTCAAGTTTATCATTCGAAAATAGCCTGGAACAGTGATATGTGTCATTAATGTTATTAAGGAATGTTTCAAACTGATTTAGAGAAATATATAACTACTATATTTTGAATACAAGACAATGTTATCAGTCTTAGAAACTGAGAAAACTGTTATATGTCTGAAGCCGTATTACATGTACTTGTACACGTAACGAAGTAGCCATATATCGACTTTCAGATTTGTGTGATACGCATATTCGTATGCACATTGATGTAATTTTAAATAGTGGTAAAAATGGGTTCGTTCAGATTTGTGAAGATTCGAGTTTTTTTAAAATCAATAAAAATTATATACAAAAATAGTACAATTGGTGCAAGAGGTACTGGGACTAAGGATTTAATTTTTAGAGTGAAAATAACCAAGACACTAGATTCCACTATTACACATGAATAAATGATGATAAGAATTCCAAAACTCTAATTATTTTTAAAATATCTTTTTCTTAATTCACAAATTATCAAGCATATTCTCAAACATTAATTGTATCCCTTAAGCATAGATTATCTAACCAAAGCATAACCTATCTAATTGAATCACAACTAATTAGGAAAAATTATGCAAATAATTAAAATTCTGCAAAGCAGTAATTTGAGTGAATTATAAATTGCAAAATTAGAGAAAAGTAAAATAATTACCAATTATTCATGCAACAATAGCTTCCTCCATGTCTTGGTTACGCGAGAATTAGCTCATCATTATCATGGAAATATGCTCAAAATTCATCTTTATTATTGCTCAAAAATGGTTCACAAATGATGAAATAGGAGAAAATTGACAAAAACCGGGTTTGTAACACTTCTGTTTGTTACAAACTGAGCTGTTACATAGAACGATAAAAATGAAGTGTTGTTAACACTGTCGCATTACGACCCTCATCCTTGTGTCGCTGTCACTGTTGAAGAACGACGGTTACCTTGCGTCTAATGTTCTTCGCGTTTATCAGCAGCAGCAGCAGCAGAAAATGGAGTTTTCCTGCAACTTGATTTCTCGACTCTCTGGTTCTTCTCAGCTCCCCAAACTCTCCACACCCTATCTAAGTCTCCCAGGGACTCTATTTATACCAAAAACATGCGTTGAATCTCCTCCATTAATTCCAAAATATTCACAATATCTTTTATTCATGTACGGGAATAATCAAGATTTTCATTCTCTGTTTAGCTCCTCCACGCATCTGTTTGATCTCCACACACTGCTTGCACGCTGAAAATGTGTTAAACTCGTTCTAATCTCCACAAAATCTTCCACAAAATCTTCTCAACACGTGAAATACTCGTTTCTCCCTGTTTTCTTCTTGCGGATTATTCAGCCAAATTCGGTCGAACCTAAAGCCCAAAACATGTTTATTAGGTCATATAACAACTACCCATAAGAAATCAGCCCTTTAATCTCTTCATAACATCATCAAAAATCGATCGAACCAACTGCCAGTGAAATAAAAAAATTTCCCGCCAAAAATCCATTTTCAAATGATGAAGGTGAAGTGCCCTGTATCCAAAACTCGGGTGCCTTTAACAGCTCGGCTGCCTTGGGGGTGCCCTTATCCAATTTTAGGGTGCGTTTAGTAATTTTGGTGGGTGCCTTTAACACTTTTTCCTGGGGTTTTTCCAACATTTTTTCGGGGTTCCTCCGGTGTATTTCTGGGGTGCTTCCGGTGCATTTCTGGGGTGCCTTTAGTACTTCATCCTGGGGTGTAAAACACCACTTAACGAGCCAATTCCGTCGCAAGAGCTTATTTCTCTAAAAATACCTACAAAGACATAAAACACCATAATAAGTACAAAAATGGGTACTAAAAATATATACAATAGAGATGAAAATAGACACATAAATGCGTCTATCACACATCATGGGAAAATTTTGTTTGTTTCGTGATCAGGATAGGTATGCATATTATTATGCAAACCATTTTGGAACTGTGATAAGGGAACCAGGTTAAAGTATTCAAACCGGTATGCGAACCAATACAGTTCTATGTTCTAGAACCTGTAAAAGTCTTAAGTTTGCAAACCGATACGTGAACTGAAAAAGTTCTGTCAACTCCGAAACTCGGATTTGATTATAAGTTTGAACCGGTCCACGTACCATGACTCATCCGTTTCACGAATGACTCAAGTATTTGTACTTTGTGCATTTACCAACTATGTTGATTGTGATTCAATTGCGATTAAATTATTTCTCTGAGATAATTTGCATTTGATCAATTCTTTATAA
This sequence comes from Papaver atlanticum, assembly GCA_023531105.1. Lineage (NCBI taxonomy): Eukaryota > Viridiplantae > Streptophyta > Magnoliopsida > Ranunculales > Papaveraceae > Papaver > Papaver atlanticum. Next base: position 1,009,243 of record JAJJMB010005364.1, on the reverse strand, counting down.
ATACACTAGACTTATTTGATCAAATGATTGTGACTCAAGACCAATGTCTTTGTGTTCATGAAAATGAGTTTTAAGCTTTTAAGTTCAAATCGGCTAGTTTCGGCTAACTATGTTGGACATAGTCTTTGTACACGGTTCGGTTACGGTTTACCTAACCAGAGTGTATATCTTATTTATGTGAATAAGATTTAAAGTTTTCATCTAATGGTGAATATTATTTGCTTTCCAAAGCTAGCTTAGCTTAAACCTAAAGCAACTTATGTTTTGAATGTTTATATAAGGGGAACTCTTGGCAACTGGGATCTTTGAATCATGACACTACTTTTTGATGTGTCCTAGTTGTATATAGAGTCATCCTCTCTAAAACCCTTTTAGGGTTTAGCGATTATCAAAGACTTCATTGGGATTCATGAAGTTAGGTCCAGTTATCTTTTATCTTGATAACTTAAGTATCCTGATCTTGTTCGATCGTTGATTTATCACTTGAACAAGATAGATAGAAATCACAAAGTTTTCTTTGTCTCAAACTTTGTGATTCCGCAAGTTTTATACTTGTGAGGAGAATAATAATCTAGGCTGCACTTCGGGTTGCATAAGTTCGGATTTTGAGGATATCTCTGTTAAATTACTATCGATTTCCATCACCTTGATCCTACGTTTGATCTGATCATCCGTTTCGATTATAATTCAGGAAATCAATTTTATAGGCTTAATCTGTAGGAGGAAGATTTGGTTAAATTCTTCAATTGAGTTGAAGTAACTCTTAGTTGGTGTGACGTCATCTAAGGGAATCAATTGTGCAGAATCCTGCTGGGATTCAAGAGGCGTAAGGAGCGCTGTTGTACCTTAATCGATGGATTTCCTTTTAGGTCTCAGCTACATTCCAGACCGAAGTTAATTGGTAGTAGGCTAGTGTGTATAGCGGCTTAATACACATACTCTTTATTTCTGAAGTATGAGATGTAAAGTTCAAATGACAAGCAAAATAAAACCAATAGTTTAGGCCTTGCCTGTTCCGACATAAAATGCAGTCATTAAACTAAAAACTAGTAATACTATTAGCGCAATAAAGGTTTTCCACTAGACGTTTGATGCAAGAGGGTCCATAAATTTTCTACAAAGCAGCATGAGCAATCCGGAGCAATGACCTAGTAGATCCCAAAATTTGACAGTTTCTTAACCAACCGAAAAAATCCCTAAGTTAGTAAGAGAACCAACTCTTATTCTTTATCAATTTGAGGCACCAATGTTTATGTTGTGTAGCTTTTAATCAAAGTTTTAAGCAAGGTATTCTAAGCTTCCTCAACCTTTTTCATCTTCTTTTGAATATTTTAGAAAAAAACTACGAAATATGAAAGAAAAAAGTAAATAAAACTAACAAGATTAGATGTCAGGGAAAATATTATTGAAAAGGAGAGGGTACCAAGTACACCACCAACTTTTTCGTTCAGCAACCTGTATGGACAAAACCTTATACAATTGCAACTAGGTCAAAGTAAAGACCCTTGTACAATTTTTCTCTTTCTCTTCCATAATAAATAAATTGGACTAAAAGTATGTAAAAGCTGATTGTGTAGATGAGTTCTTGGACGATCTCAAAAATCAATATCCAAGATCAATGTCATATCCAAATCAAAAGGATCTGAATTCTAACAAGTATAAAACTTTTAATCTAGCTTTCAAGATGTGAATCTAACAAGAACGAGTCTTGTTTTTTATTTTAATTAATAAGAACCTAAACTATCTGAAAAGGAAAGGGTACCAAGTACATCACCAACTTTTTCGTTCGACAACCTGTATGGATAAAACCTAATACAATAGCAAGCAGACTAACTTAATGATCCTTGACAATATGTATGTAAAGCTTATATCTCTATCTCTTCTCAATCAAAAAGTCTAGACAATGGAGTCCAAGAACTGGATTGTCAAGAAAGTATTAAATGATCTCAAAAATCAATATCCAAGATCCATCTAGTCGTATTCAAATATGCAGATCTGAATTCTGCCAAGTATGAAACTTATTATCTATCTTTTAAGACACGAATTCTACAAAAACAAGTCTTGTAATCGATCAAAATTAATATGGATGTATCTACTAAGATTGAATGTGTAATACTTGTGTAGATACTATTATAAAGATACACAATATATGCAGAAAGGGAAAAACACAAGACACCGGAAGTTTTATTAACGAGGAAACCGTAATAGCAGATAAACCCCGAGATCTCATCCAGATTTGAACAACAAACCATATTAATCCGCTATAGATACCATCCTACTATAAGACTTCGGACTGGAATGTAGTTGAGACCGAATCCACCCTCCAAGCGATTAAGTAAAAGTCGCTCTCCTTACGTTTCTTGAACCTCGTAAGGCTCTACGCAATTTCAAGGACAATTGAAAAAAATAAAACGAACAAAAAAAATCCTGAGATTTCAAGGACATTCAAATTTTATACCTTTTTTATTTTGGCTGAACATAAACAATTATCTCCTATTCGACATAGTTATTTTTTGATGATGAACATTTATCAATAATTTTGAAGACGAAAATCCACAATCGGAATCTCTATATATACTCAATGCCTCTTAGTTAGCGAATATAATGTGTGATACAAAAAGTAAATATCACTTTTCTTTTTTCTCTCATTTAACCATAATTCTCACATGTTAACGAGAGTATGATTTGTTATTAGTATTTTAGAAATAAAAATATGATAAAAAAAAATAAAAATGATGTTTTGAACCCTGATATCTGATGTTCCATTTGCAAAAATGCTTCTACCCATTCAACAGTTGGAGTCCCACTCACGGAATGAAGACTCAACGCTTCGTCTTATAAACCAATCTAGAAACACATAAATCACTATTAAAAAAAACACACACAAATCAAAAGTAACCAAGTCTGTCTCATGGTTAACTTTTTACGGGAATTTGAAAAAGAGATAATCATAAGAATTTTTTTGTAAGCAATGACATATTTCCTCTTCCTTCATTTAATTTCTTAGAATCCTTGCATCTATTGTCCAAAAATGTCTCCAATTTATAATACAAAGCAAAAGAAAATTTAAGCTGAAACACATACACACTGATTACACAGAGCATTCCATGATGATAATATTGACGAACTACTTAGAGATTTGGCTCTGCATATCTCTTATTAAATTGTCCTACCAAGAGGGACTGTTCGTTTAGGGAACCCATCAACTCCATTCATAAACTTTTTATCTGATTCGGTGGACATAATTAATCTCCCTACACACACACAAAGAAAGCCCTAACTTTCAGTAAACGAAATTTAAATAATAAAACCAAAGTAAAGCAAGATAGAGAATTACCTCTTGTGACTTAGGATTTATCGAGTTGCGATCTTTGATGAGATTGAAATCTGTAAAAACCATGTTTTTTGGGTACTGAAAAATAAACCTTTGGGAAGAAAACATTCAGAGAGATTTGAGGATGAAGAATTGAAGTTGGCGAATATGGATTTTCACTTTTATGTGGTGAAAATTGAAGTGGGGGCAGTTAGTCGATGAAGAATAAAAGTGGGAGCAGTTAGCCAATGAAGAATGAGAGAGCTATATTCTTCAATACTCTCATCAAAGTTGTCCACATCAGATTTTAGTGGGGTCAAAATAAAGGAGAATTCAAATAGATAGATAAATAAGTAAAAAGTGGAAAGAAAAAAAGGATGCACATCACCCCGAATACCCATATTGCATTGATAAAATCTTGTTACGACCCAACGACTCAAATGAATCAGGCTTCATGTATACTGCAAGTGGAGGACTGTTCATTTGACTGGTACAAGCAGTGGCGGAACTAGAAATTTAGTTTGGAAAGGGCTTTTGAGCTTGAACTCTTCTACAACCTGGCTTAAGCCTACAATTTAGGTATGTTTTGTCACCTCAACTCAAAATATAGGTAGTGAAAGAAAATGATCTTTAGGCTTTTGGGGGTGGTTGTGGCTCAAGCCTGGCCCCTGGGTACAAGCAGCTAGGGGTGAGCATTTTACCCGTAATCCGCGGATTTAACCGGGACCAACCGCATTTATGCGGATAGATACCCGGACCGTTCGCTAATGGGTTGGAAGTGGATGGAACTTTTGAAATCCAACGGATTACAGATTGGACCTGGATGCAACCTTGAAAATCCGTTGGACATCCATACCTGTTAGAAAATATATGGATCGTTTTGGAATTTTTAAGGTGTTTGCTTGGAGTATTGTCCATGACACTTTTATATTTATATACATATATAAAATGTGTAGGTTCTATAAGAAGTCATCTATATTGGTTTTATCCGCACCCAATCCGTTCATCCGTGCATCCATTGGATGCAAATCCGTTGGATGTTGGATTGGATGCGGATGCCAAATTTGAAATCCGTAGTGGATTGGATTGGATGCGGATGAGGTGAAAACCGGTCCATACCGACCCATGCTCACCCCTACAAGCAACACGGGTGCACGACACACGATTCCTTACTGGAAACACAGAGCCCATTAAATCATGTCCATCAAGACCAGACCCAAGAGGCAGAGGCAGAGTGAAAGAAAAGGAATAAAGCAACGCGTGAGTGAGACGTAGGTAAGTCAAAAAGATTCTAGAGTCTTCTTTTATTTATCGGGCCCGTTATTTTTTCTTTCCAAAATATCGGAACCGACTTCTAATAATATGGAACCAATGAGTTCTAATTGAAACCGACACTAACAATAGAAGACTCTAGAAACCCTAGAGCCCCTATATAAGCAGACTTCACTTCCTCTTTCTCAAGTCTCTTAAGTTACACACCCAAGCTCGAAACCCTAATTTCGTTTCCTCTCTCGCCTTCTTTTCAGTTTCTCTCTTTAGTTTTCTTCTGCGATTACAACAGAGAGTCCTCATCAATGGCGGATACCGAGACGTTTGCTTTCCAAGCTGAGATCAACCAGCTACTCAGTTTGATCATCAATACTTTCTACTCTAACAAGGAGATCTTTCTCAGGGAGCTTATCAGTAACTCTTCCGATGTAAGTATTCCGTCAAAATCTTTGTTATGATGTTCTTTTACTGTGTTTGATTGTAGATCCCTAGATTTCCATGTCTTGATTGCGTTTTAACTGTTTAGGTCATGAATCTAGTCGTCTGTTAGTTTGTTTCGAGATATATGCAGTGGTCAAATCAAATCTATCTTCTTAGATAAGAACTTTGTGTTTTTTTGTAACTGTTTTCTATAGATCCATACCAGGGAATATTTGATTGATTTTTCTATATGATATAACATGCTTCGTGATCACTTAAACCCTAATATTTACGCCTGTTTTTGAATTCCATGCTTGTTGATGACTTAAACCCTGAAATATTTGATGGTAGTTTATGATTAATTATGTCATGGAATACAATGATTCTTGTTTGTGACTTGATTTATTTAATGTGGGTCGATTTTTTTCTATCATTTGAAAAACAGGACGATGGTTGTGTGATTGCTTAGTATGGATTGTATTTCTGTAATTCTGCTCTCTATTGTATTGTTCTTTTTATGATGTGTATGTATGGTTCTGATCTGTTGTTATTTGCTATTATGAAGGCCTTGGACAAAATCAGATTTGAGGGTTTGACTGATAAGAGCAAGCTTGATTCTCAACCTGAGCTCTTTATCCACATCATCCCTGACAAAGCCAACAACACCCTTACCCTGATTGACAGTGGTATTGGTATGACCAAGTCAGGTTAGTACTTCAAACTGCAACTACATTATGCTCTTCTGTCTGTTGTCTTAACCTAAGTAGCCACATTGCTAATTTGCTGTTTATTATTGTCTGTTTCAGATTTGGTGAACAACCTTGGTACCATTGCAAGGTCTGGAACCAAAGAATTCATGGAAGCTTTGGCTGCTGGTGCTGATGTTAGTATGATTGGACAGTTTGGTGTTGGTTTCTACTCTGCATACCTTGTAGCTGACAAGGTTATTGTTACCACCAAGCACAATGATGATGAGCAGTATGTCTGGGAATCCCAGGCCGGAGGATCTTTCACTGTTACCAGGGATACCTCTGGTGAAGTTCTTGGTAGGGGTACTAAGATTACTCTTGTTCTCAAGGATGATCAGCTTGAGTACCTTGAGGAGCGCAGATTGAAGGATTTGGTCAAGAAGCATTCTGAGTTCATCAGCTATCCAATCTCTTTGTGGACAGAGAAGACCACTGAAAAGGAAATCTCAGACGATGAAGATGAGGAAGAGAAGAAAGATGAAGAGGGAAAGGTAGAGGATGTTGATGAAGAAAAGGAGAAGGAGGAGAAGAAAAAGAAGACTATCAAGGAAGTCTCCCATGAATGGGCTGTGATGAACAAGCAAAAGCCAATCTGGATGAGGAAGCCAGATGAGATCACAAAGGAGGAGTATGCTGCCTTCTACAAGAGTCTCACTAATGATTGGGAGGAGCATTTGGCTGTCAAGCACTTTGAAGTTGAAGGACAGCTCGAGTTTAAGGCTGTTCTCTTTGTTCCCAAGAGAGCCCCATTCGATCTCTTTGACACAAAGAAGAAGCCCAACAACATCAAGTTGTACGTTCGTCGTGTGTTCATCATGGACAACTGTGAGGATATCATTCCTGAGTACCTTAGCTTTGTTAAGGGTATTGTCGACTCTGAGGACCTTCCCCTTAACATTTCTAGGGAGATGTTGCAGCAGAACAAGATCCTTAAGGTCATCCGCAAGAACCTGGTGAAGAAGTGCCTTGAGCTCTTCTTTGAGATTGCTGAGAACAAAGAAGATTACAACAAGTTCTACGAAGCCTTCTCCAAGAACCTGAAGCTTGGAATCCATGAGGATTCTACCAACAAGTCAAAGATCGCTGATTTACTCCGATACCATTCAACCAAGAGTGGTGATGAGATGACCAGTTTGAAAGACTATGTGACCAGAATGAAGGAGGGTCAGAATGACATCTTCTACATCACTGGTGAGAGCAAGAAAGCAGTTGAGAACTCTCCTTTCCTTGAAAGGTTGAAGAAGAAGGGTTATGAAGTTCTTTACATGGTTGATGCCATTGATGAATATGCTGTTGGTCAGTTGAAGGATTATGAGGGAAAGAAACTTGTGTCTGCCACCAAGGAGGGTTTGAAATTGGAAGAAAGTGAGGATGAAAAGAAGAAGGCTGAGACATTGAAGGAGAAGTTTGAGGGTCTTTGCAAGGTGATTAAGGAAGTGTTGGGTGACAGAGTTGAGAAGGTTGTTGTCTCTGAGCGTGTTGTTGAATCTCCCTGTGTTTTGGTTACTGGAGAGTATGGTTGGACTGCTAACATGGAGAGAATCATGAAGGCTCAAGCTTTGAGGGATTCAAGCATGGCTGGGTACATGTCCAGTAAGAAGACCATGGAGATCAACCCTGAAAACTCAATCATGGAGGAGCTCAGGAAGAGGGCTGATGCTGACAAGAATGACAAGTCTGTGAAGGATTTGGTTCTCTTGTTGTTTGAGACTGCTCTTCTTACATCTGGTTTCAGTCTTGAGGAGCCAACCACCTTCGGCAACAGAATCCACAGGATGTTGAAGTTGGGTTTGAGCATTGATGAAGATAGTGCTGACACTGAAGCTGACCCGGAGATGCCTGAACTTGTTGAAGATGATGCTGAGGGCAGCAAGATGGAGGAGGTCGACTAAGCCTTTGGTTCATTGCTTTGAGTTCCTAGCGCTGGGGCTTTTCTCTTTAACAGATTTAGCTTTATTTCTACTATGTTTTCTTTTCTTTTTCTGCTTTAGACAGTAAGTTTGAGGGTACTTATCTTTTTTGTTTTGGTTGCCCTGGATATTCTCTTGTTTTGGGTGCTACCGATGGATATGGAAGAATTTTTAGTATTTTTTTAGTATTGGTGAATAGTTAAATTACTACAGAGTTCTGTGTTTCGATATTGTTATCATGTCCTGCAACTTTTATCTCTGAGTTGGGTTCCCTCGCAATTGCCTGGTGAGGTGTTCTCTGCTTTCCAAGAATGGTTTCGAGGCTCGCTACCTTGTGTAGAAAATAAATATCGTAAGAAGATGGAAGATAAAAGATGCAACGAATTTCAAGAAAACAAATATTTTTCATATCTTCAACTCTTTTTTTTTTTTTTTTTTTAAATATGTTCTTGCACAACAGGTTTTGTTTATCAAGTAAAGGTATAATATGTAGAAGTTAAAAATAGAAGAAACATAACCACCACAACTATAATCATACCATCCATCACTGAGATTATCCCCAAAGTTCTCTTTGCAGCCTGTTAAATCCAACAGGTCAACATTTCAACAATTTCTAGAAAGGAACCAACAATACAACAGAACTCTACAGGTGTCACCGGAAGAACTTATGTATCGTCAACTTGTGAGTGAAATACGAAGCTCGGGAATGTTGTGGTGATGTCTCTGTTCAGTAATAAAAGAAACAAACAGTTAGCTCAACAAAACAAGACGATATAGAAGTTTGCTACTCTAATAGTATTGACATTACTTTAGATATTGCAGGGTCATATTCTTCAACAGAGATGGATGCCGCAATACAAGATTCCGCCACTCTTCTTTGTCTATTTTTCCATCATGTTTAGTGTCAGCTTCCTCAAAGGTCTAATTCAGACAACACAAAAGAAAGAACTTGTATAAAAAATTGTTCATGAGATCAAGAGACAGGAGTTACTCGTTAAAATCAGAAAGAGAGACGAGAAACAGATAAGAATAGATTTAAAAAAGGCACCTTGTCAATGATACTTTCTATAACATCGTCTGAAAGGTTCATTCCAGATTCCGCAAGAGTAGCTACAACCATTTGCTTCACCTGGGCATTTCAAAGTCAAAAGTTGTTCATTTGTGACCATTTTCACGGAATCTATTCAAATTATAGGTTGCTGTTTGGTAAAGCCATTATTTTCTATCTCAGAAAACCAAGTAATTACCTCTTGTCTCTCAATAAACCCTTGCTGCTTGAGATCATATAGTTGAAAAGAGACTGCATATTAAGAATGTGTAAGGCTGGCTTCTCAAATATCATTCCATACACAACCGTGATAAGTCCAAAAACACAAATATGTGCAAAGAAACTTGTCAGTTCATGAAAGAGATAACTTACACTCAATCTTATCTTCAACTGGAGCATTTGGATGAAAGACAGAAAGAGCACGTGCAAACTCTTCGAAACCTAATATCCCGTTGTGCTTTGTGTCGAACAAGTCGAATACCTGAATTCAGAAATGGAACTAACACATCAAAGACCTGTGGAGCTTCGTTCTTGGAAATACATCAAAGAAGCATGTATCCCCGATTCACAAAAACAATTAAAAGAAGCTGTAATCGCATTAAAAAGGGAAGTCCCAAAAGTAGAATACCCGATCTGCAAATAAGCTCTCCTTTTTATTAGTCTTAAATAATGCCAATTGGAACTCTTCCTGTATGATGATAATTGAGAGAGAAAAACATTTAGTTCAACAGGCTAAATGAGGCACAATGCTCCCTGACTAAATAGATACTAAAATTGTTCAGCATATCTCATCAGTAAATCTGAATGGGCATCGTAACTTTAATCACTACTGCTAATACGTATTTGAAAGGATAAATAGTTGCTTGACAAAGTCTGGGTACCTACCTTATTAATCAATCCATCATCAATTACAGCACTGCTGATCTTCTTGAATAACTCATACAATGCTTCTACTTCACTAACACTAACTGTAGAAGCATAACAGGAAAATAACGGCAATATTAGTCCACGACGTTTAGAGTTCGAGGAGAAAACAAATAAAGCAAAAATAATCGGGACATGGTTTCATAACATTTTCAGTTACTAGGTCAGTACCGGGATTGAACAACCAAAAAGACGATACAAAGATGGAAAGTCAAACCAAGAGTTTGTCAACTAAGTCTAAAAGGGAACATTTGGCAAAGATCTCGTGAACGTGTATTAAAACCCGAGATTCCACTGATGTATTGAGAAGGTCTATGCCAGAACAATTATGTTGATTGTATATGTTGAAGGAGACCAAGCAAATTCAACACTATTAATGAATATTGTCCGATCATGTGATAGCGTGATGTATAATCTTAATATTTGAGTGTTTCAGATAATTGTCCAGAACTTCAAATAAGTGAAAAGACTATTTAGACATTTATAAATTATATTTTAGGAAATGATGGAGAACATACAGACAGTTTCCCTTGCAAGAATTTCTGGATCTTCAAGCCCTATTGGTTGCTTAGACAACTCGAGGTCACAACACCTTAACACAGCAGCACACAAATGCTTAATCCCGTCTAAGCACTGCACCATTATTTTCTTCTTTCTTCAAAACACCCCATACCTGTGGGAAAGCAAAGAGTAATTTCTCAGCACTCTATCAAGAGAAAATTTCAGTATACACTTAATAAAATTATGGGCACCCTTTAATCATTTGCTGTTTAGGCTAACAATAGCTCAATAGCAGGGGATCTGGATAACCGGAACAGGAATGTGGGTAGAAAATACAAAAGTAAAGATGCATGTTTGCCAGAAGACGCAAGTCTTTCGGCATACGAAAGTGAAATTTAATGTTTAGGCAGCAATAAAAAAAAAAAAGATAGCAGGGGACTTTCAAAGCAAAAGAAACAATCTACATAAACAGGAAATTAATAGGATAAGGCTTGTCGGACACTGTTGGCTGATGAGTGTAGTCGAATATCCGAGCCTACTTTTCCCAAAAATAGAAGGCATAATAATACGATGACAATCTAGCCATCATTATTTGTTTGTTAATGTAACGATGACATCATTAGAAGATATAACATTAGAAGATAATGAGGACAAACACATACAACATTGACTGAAAGATCCAATCTTTAACCTTTTAACGGTAACCAAACAAGGCTTAGAATCCTTGAGAATTGAATTACCAAAAGATTTTATCTATGCCAAATTGAGCACCCTCACTTACCTTATAACACTAACCACAAGACCTTATAAATCAACTGCACCCCCACCCACCCCCTTGGATTCCATTGAATTTAATTCGGACCATCTAAGCAAAACATGCATGGAAATTCAGTTTGTACATAGCTGATATAAAGACAAATAGAACAGGGTCCAACTCCGACACCGGTGAAGAACCTACCACGTATGCAAAATACAATTACCTCCAGATTTCCAGATCAGTAGCCTGTTATAATATACAGGCGGATTACATCAGATACCACGCTACTAACGAATTCCAGATGTCTGTTTATTTACCAGGAGTTTTCCTCTAGATGGATAACCTCATACTCTATTATATTGACGTCTCTACCAGAAATATTACGGTATATATCTCACTAAATGAAAGGATTTATTCAATACGATCTTCTATTTTCCGAAAATTAGCACATACCACAAATTAACGTTCAGCCTACTGAAGTATTCAACTCATTTCACCTCTATAAAATCCTACTGAATTCCTTAGGATATAATTCTATCAAAAATGTTCCTAGTGCAGATATGAACATAATTTTCTCCCGACTCCCAACTCAATCGTGTGGATCTTCATAAATTAGCGTGACATTGATGTCAATAACATTATACTCATTACCACAAGAAATTAACAAAAACAGCTGTAATACAATCACGATTCTGAAACTTTCTATTACGAATCATAATTGGTTTGACTTCCTAATCAATGTTTGCTTACTTATTTTTCTTTAACACTGCATAGTTTTTAATCACACACAAACAAGGAAAATATAACAATTTTTACAATTCCAATTACCAGACATATAATTCAATTCAAATCAGATTAATACATAAATTTTGAAAGCGACAGATCTTAAAATATGTACAATAGAAGAGAAAAAACAAAACAAAATCTACCGAACGAATCGGTCGTACATATAATATCAGAAACCGATCTAAAATAATGTTTCCCAATCCGATGAGATTCAATTTAACAACACGATTTGATTGAAGAAATTGAGTTGATAACTCCAATTGACGATTAAAGCGATAAAGAGGAAGATGTGATATGAACAAGAGCGGATCGAGTAAATGCGGTGGAAAGTTAAAGAAAGAACAGAGATATTTACGACAGATTGGGAACCAAAGAAGAAGTAAAACTTCAAAGAGATAGAGATATGGAAAGAAAGATACCTTTTAGAGATTCTGCAACATTTTTGTTATTCTCCCTCTCTTTCTCGGTAATTTATTCCTCTTTTTTTTTTTTTTTTGCAGCTGATGATGATGATTGTGGAGGTGTTGCGGGAGGAGAGACTAGGGAGAATTTATGGGACCAAAACGTTCTTTCTTTCTTTATATTGTTTTATTTTATTACGGCTGCTAATGATTTTATGGTACGGAGTCCTGTTACTCTATAGACTCTAGAGTCCAGAGGAGAAGAAAAAAAAAGGACAAAAATGTACAAATAAAAACAAGTCACGGCGTTAACATATGAAGTCATATCTTCGTGTTTGGAATTTTTTTCGTATATCTTAGACTGATAGAAAATTGAAAGTTGAAATATTAAGGAAATTATGGAAAACGATGCAACCATGGTCCATGTCTCGTCACGTTAAATCTCAAGCCTCGGTCCTCGACCTCAGTCCATTTCGTTGGTAGTTGGTAACAAGGTGCCAACCATCGGTCTTTTCCACCGGTCAACTACATATTATACTTCGACCGGTCAACTACATATTATACATAATAAATTTGTATCCGTGTGTATTGTGTTCCATTTCTTGATAGTTTCATTTCCAAGAGGGTTTGCAATTTGCTTATTAAACACAAAACTGAAAACAAACATATACAACTAGCATAATGCTGGCGAGTGGAGTAGCGGCTTATGCTTCTGCCTTTCACCTGCTACCCAAAAATAACAGTACAAGAATAGTAGGAGCTTGGATTTGGACTTACTGTTTGGAGTTTGGACGTTACAGAATCTTAATGACTTAATGCGGTCAGATGTTAAATTTTGACAAACGGAGAGTACTGCAATGTAGGTAAGGCAAAATATAATACGATGTGTTTATCATTTTTTTTCCTTCTGGTTTATCATCGTATAATCCTTTTTTTTTTTTGCAAATACTAATGGGTTGCTACATGGGATAACCAAATTCAATGGTATTATCGTTTCTCGTGGAATTTGGTAACTCCGCAATCACAACCTTGAAATAATAGGGTCGGGAAAAAGTACGCATGATATCACTTCTTGCAGCAAGCAATGTTGGATAATAATTTTACGTGTTAAAAATAGTCACACATTTTATGAGCAATTTAGGATTCTGCAGTTAATAAGCCTAGGGTAATCCTAATTTTGCAAGACGATTTTCAAGGTTAGTTATGCCCATGAACGTCCATATGTACAGAGCATGCAATTAATTTTCTGACGAATCTAATTCGTGATGGATCTAATTTGTTGCGAAAAATGACCCTTCTACGTCACAAGCCCCTGCTAACTCAAACTCTTGAAACACTCGATGTCGGCCTTCAGAATTGGTGAACTCTTAATAGGTTTGCAAAAATGATTGGTCGATGTCACGAGCCCCAGCTAACTCAGACCCTCGAGACTCTCGATGTCGGCCTTCAAGACCAGTGAACTCTCAATTGGTATAATATATAAGAAAATCTAAGTTGGAGACAAGTGAGACTAAGGTTGTTATATACCCCATCACACAAAAACCACCGGAATAACTGTGTGCCCCATCAATTTATTATTTGTTGGATGACAAATCTTTTAATCTTAGTTGGTGGCACACTTAACAAACCATATATCCGAGCGAGTAACCCCAACAAGTATTCTGTAGAATGGAAAGCAAAATAAAAATGATATGTGGCAATATCTTGTTAATCTTAATTATTCTTTCAACCGAAGTTATTGTTCGTATATACAAATTAACGATTTAAGAGTCTTTGGATTATGCGTTCACCCAAAGAGGAAATGTTGCAGTCTTCACTTGATGCCGAAAGCTTTGGATAGGTCTTGTCATGACTGATGTTCCACCATACTTGCAGATTGGAAAATAACAACCACAAGTAAAATTCCTGCATTTGAACACCTGAAGAAAAGCTACAAAAAAAAAATCAAGAGGTTTAAGATCCGTATGTATGTTGGGTTTTTATGGTGGATGCTCCTGCTTATGATGAAAGAGTGAACCGTTTCCAAATTATGCGGCCAATATTGCAGGAACAAATACACTCTCGGTCGATCAGAGATAAAAGAAAATTCAGGTACATCTTGGGTCAATATGCATACAGTCACTGTAATAAGGATAAAAGTTACAGAGGATATGAAGTTAATTAGTATATCTAATAATTAGATAGGGTTTATAATTGTTACAACTTGTTTCAAAGGAAAAGGAAGATCACAACTCTTTTAGGTGTTGGTGGACTAAAGATTGGTCTAAGGGTGGCAATGAGCAAAAATTTGTTAATCTTCCTGACTCGTTAACTTTCTAAATAGTTGGCATTTGCTAGTTATGTCTTGTAGCATCCATGTAAAGATAAGAGGGCATCTGCAAGGATTGTACAAAAAAATCTTGTGTTGGTTAAAGATGCTTTGTTTCGAAACATTGATACATGTTATCAAATAGTTTAAAGGAGTGCAAGCAAAGGTAGAAAAGCTCGATATTCGATTTACAAAAGTTCACAGGGATCACAATGAAGCCGCACGTAAGGACTCAAAAGAAGTCAAACCAGTTGACTTTCTTCATAGATTGGAGAAAAAAAATCTTTGAAACGCTGTGTTTGGTTGTGACAACAAATATTCATTCATTCGCCTTACTAATGGCTTTGTAAGGAATTATGTACAGACTTGAGTAGCATTTTTCCTATGCAGAAAAACATTAAAAAAATAAACACAATTCTTTGATATCATATTGATAAGTGCATAATTCATATGATTTTATTGTCCATTCCATATTTGTTTTAGTTGTTATTCTTGCATGTATTCTTGTTATTACTCTTGTTTTCTCTTATTTGTGTCTATTAGGTGAATCCTTTTTGGATGATTCACCTAATAGTTTATTCATGGTGGCTCGGATGGATATAATCTGGTAGTCGAGCGCTTCCGTATCCAGTGACACAAGGAGTTTTGAGGATAGCAGAGCTTGTTGCTATTCTACAGTTGGTGATGAATGGTGCAGCCTAGATTATTATTCACCTTGCAAGTATAAAACTTGTGGAATCACAAATATTGAGACGAAGATAACTTTGTGATTACTATATATCTTGTTCAAGTGATAAATCAACAATTGAACAAGATCAGGATACTTATCAAGATAAAAGATAACTAGTTATGGCTTCACGAATCCCAATGAATTCTTTGATAGTCGCTAAACCCTAAAAAGGTTTCTAGAGAGGACGACTCTAGATACAACTAGGACACACCAAAAAGTAGTGTCAGGATTCAAAAATCCCAGTTTCCAAGAGTTCCTCTCATATAGACTTTAAAGCCTAGGTTGCTTTAGGTTTAAGCTAAGATAGCTTTGGAACCAAGCAAACAATATCCACCATAAGATGAAAGCTTTGAATATTATTCACATAAACAAGATATACACTATGGTTAGGTAAATCGTAACCAAACCGTGTATAAAGACTATGCTCAACATGGTTTAGCCAAAACTAGCCGGTTTTAACTTAAAAGCTTAACACTCATTTCCATGAACACAAAGTCATTGATCTTGAGTCACAATCATGTGATCAAATGAGTCTAGTGTTAATTAGAGAATTGATCAAATGCAAATTATCTCATAGAAATAATTTAATCGCAATTGAATCATAATCAACATAGTTGGTAAATGCACAAAGTACAAATACTTAAGTAGTTCGTGAATCGGCTGAGTCAAGGTATGCGGACCGGTTTGCAAACTTATAAGCAATAACGAAGTTCCAGAGTTGATATAACTTTTTAGTTCACGTACCGGTTTGAAAAGCTAGGTGCAACTCAAAGTTCTGGAGTTGAGAACTTTTTTAGTTCACGTACCGGTTTGCAAACTTAGGTACAACTCAAAGTTCCGGAGTTGAGAACTTTTTCAGTTCACGTACCGGTTTGCAAACTTAAGACCTCACCGGTTCCGGAGTTCACATAAACTTTTCAGTTTGCGTACCATTTTGGGTACTAAACTGGTTCTAGAACATAGAACTGTATTGGCTCGCATACCGATTTAAATACTTTAACCCGGTTCCCTTACCACAATTCCAAAATGGTTTGTATATGAAAATACATATCTATCCGGATCACGAAAAAAATAGATTTTCCCATGATGTGATCATACAAATCTGAAAGTCGATATATAGCTACTCCGCCATGTGTACGAGTACATGTAATGCGGCTCCAGACATATAACAGTTTTCCCAGTTTGTAAGACTGATAACACTGTCTTGTATTCCGAATATAGTATTTCTATATTTCTCTAAATCAATTCAAAACATTCCTGAATAACATCAATGACGCATATTACTGTTCCAGGCTATTTTCGAATGATAGACTTGAATCAAGATTTGGTTCCGAACAATAAAATGTTCTCCACCGAATTTGATCAAGTATGAACAAATGTTCATTAAGCTTAGTCATTATATTTCGAGAAATTCGTAAACTAAATAATTAGTTCTCGACTCGAAATTCTTGTCTATGCAAGATAGTCTAATTAGTTATGCGACAATCGTCTCAAGAATAAAGGTGAATATAACTTGAGAAATAGGTGGTTCAGTCTTCACTTACCTTTTATTGATAAAGTTCTCCAAAATCTTCAGTTGATCTTCGCCTTCAAAAGGTAGAACACAAATGATGACTGGTTCGTTTCTCAACTACCTCTATCCTATACCTAGACTTAACTAATTGTATACTAGAAATCAAGATATAGTTTTGACAACTAAATTTGACAACAAGCTTCATATAGAAATACTTGTAAATTCGACAGAGCAATGCTCTAACAGGTGCGCCCTAGGAAACTAACACTGAACAGCGAAATACGACTCCATAAAACCATCACAGGATAATTTATCTAGTTACTTGATTAATAACGAGATAATTTTGACTTTAGATCCCATTAAATGGTATCTGTTAGCACTTAAGTCTTCACTTTATCCATCTTTGTAATTGGGTTGCGATTAACAAATTCATAATTTTCTACTGTCTTGACCATCCAATAGAAAGTTAAAAATAGTAGATGATCAAGAAAAACATACGATCCATCTGTTTACTAAATCTACCATATTAGACACGTGACCGATCTAATACTACACATATAAAGATGGTGGGATATGAATATTATGAGTGGGGATGTTTCAAATCATTAGACAAGATTTTAAAAAGCCATGAGATTATATTTTAAAACCCTAATTTAATCTTCTAGCCATTAACGCCTCTCCACCACCTCAAAAACCAGGTTTCCCCTACGTAAGTATTTCCCCATCTAACTGAAGGAATCCCCTACCCCATAATATCTCGAGGTTTGTATTTGTATTCTATATACATATGATCTCAGAAACCCATCAATATTACAAGTAATATTATTTATCTCACTCACATGCAACATACTCAAATAATTAATTGGGTATGAGATAATTCAGGCTTAAAAGTGTATCAGATTCAATTGAAAACAAATTGAGTGTTTTTATTGTTGATTCTTCTCCCGTGATCGAAATATCTTTGGTTGACAATCAACGACTACATGTGCGACAACATATTGAGCCTTATTATGGGTTTTACCAGAACTGACTTCATTTACATAGATTACAGTTAAATATGCATAACATTTATGTTTCATCACCAGGACTACCTCAATGCAATTTGCATAATATTATGTATCATCATCAAAATTACTTAAATGCATGAGATTTGTTTTAACTAAAATGTGCTTCCATTGTAACAATTTTTTTTGTTTCGGCCAATGATTCTGGATTCTAGTATAATCCTTGGATTGTTTATAAGACGTCACTCATTTATGTTTTTGGGCTAATGATTTTTAATTTAACAAAGAACGAAGTTAATTAGAAATATCTTGATGTATTTTTAATTGGAGATTGTTATGACGCATTTTGAGTGATAACATAGTCATAATGAAGAAGAAGTCATTTTTATTGTGCAATGTATGGCAATAGCTGACATCGTCAGTTAAATATAGAAAATCAAATTTACAATAACTAAGAAACAATCATGTGGTGAAATGTTAGGTCAACTATCTAACTAGAACCCAAACTCAAAACTGGACAAACTTATAACCTAAACGCTAACATGTATCATTTAATGGGACCTAAAGTCAAATATACCTAATAACAAATCACTTTATCATGCTCAAGAACTCTTTGTATTTTTATCTGTCTAACCTATTTAGTGCACTTCTGTTGTCATCATGCGCCAAGTCACTTTCTAAGATTCTAACAGGAAATTCTGATGTTCAGAGCTATATCTAGTGGGTGACATAACTGTTTTATTCCACCAAATACATTGTTACAAGGAATGGACATTCACCAAATATGAACATTCACTTTTTCACTTCATCTGTCAACCAACAACTAGGAGTTAACTAACAACATAATAGGCAATTGGAGGGGTAGGAGTTGCCCCATCTAAGAATATTGTTCACATATCAACTTATTATGCCCGAACAAAAAAAATCTTCCTACACCAGTGCAAATTGGATACATTTTTCGCAGTCAATTAACTACTATATGTGTTTTTGTATTATAGGTCATGACTTGATAAACAAAGGTTACAATACACACAAATTTAACCAACGACACATGATATTAACATAGTTGTGCAGAAAAACACTTGCATATGTGCATAGGCACACAATTACATAACATGCTAAACTGCAGAGGATTCATAAACAAAAAAGCCATAAACAACAACAAAAAAACTCAATTGAATTATCGATCGGGATCCGGCAACAAAATGCTTTGACAAAATATTTTGACAAACTATCTAAACCGTTAAATGAATTTTATCCAATGGCTTTTAACCAACCTTATTCTCTGTTTAGTAGTCTTTACGCCGAGATTAGGAAGAATCATGATCATCGTACTCAATATCATGATCAATTTTCTCTCTGAAATTAAAACTTGTTTCTGTAAATTCGTTTATTGTCATCTCAACAGATGATTATTCTTCTCCTACTTTTAAATTATTAAGGTTTTTCATATGTGATGTGTCAATGCCTCCCGATTATCACCACTAACAACAAATTCTCATACTTCTGAAAGTTGCTCCTAATTTAAATTCTCAGACATGTAACAAAAGTTGATTTGAGCGGAATTATTTCTCTAATGAAGTTAATATGGAAACGGTGAATTATAATCATCTTCATGGCCTAATAATGAGTGGGCGAATGAGCTTGTGATGCATATCATTATGAAGATTATTTATATCATCGTCTATCAAAGAAAAACATAAGATTTTGGCAAATCCTTATGCAAAATAAGATTTTTTTTCACTAATCTACCAAATCAATCAAAATTATAAAAAGTAAAAGATATTATTTCGTTTCAAGTATTTTCCCTAAGCATTTTATTTAAGCCAAACACATCATAGAGTAAGTTTCATTGCCACGTAAGCACGGATATAAGCCGCTAAATATAGGAAATCAAACGTTTAGCAGCGTTTGTCAAAATGGTTTGTCAAAATACTTTGTTATGGGATCCCGACCCTTGAATTATTCACAAAACATCTAAACAATAAGCACAATTGTAATTACAAATGTCAAACATTGTAATTTGTGCATTAACTCCAAACTTAAACTGTCTATATGAAAGACAAAAAAAAAAAATTCACTAAAATCTCTCAAATACACAATTAACGAATGTGAAAATACCCTTTATTGGTGTTCTCTTGATTCCCTCTCCACCACTTTTTCGTCATTATCTTTAGTACTTAATTTGACACACCCTTTAAATTTGCAGTAATTCATCATAAAATAGTTATAATTTTTTTTTTTATTTTTAAAAAAATAAAAAAAAGGAAGACCAACATTGATGCAAACATGGATAATTTGAGAAGACCTTGTATAGACCATCACAAATGTTATTGGTATCAAACACATAATGAAGAGAACATGAACATTTACTAGAACTTTATAAGATTATTTAACCTAGCATTTTTAGGGGCCACTCAAAAGGAATTAGGGGACACCTTTTTATTCCCATCCATTGAAGGGGGTTAAGGGGTGTCTTAAAAATAGAAAATTGTCTATATTGTCCTTCACCCTAATACTAAATCTAAACCCATATCCTTTATTTTAATAATCATATCATTCCTCTTCTTCTTCTCTTTTCTACCCATTGATTTTTTTTTTATCATTTTAATTTTGATTGAAAACAAAGATCGTCGATCAAACAAATGTTATGATTGATTGTTTAAAATTAAAATCCAAAATTCATCAACCTTAAAGTTGAAACTTAGAACATCAAAAAAAAAAAAAAAGGAGTTCAACAAACAAAACGAATAGATGATAGTAGTTGTGATTCAAAATTAGGATTTGATTACTTGAAATCAAAAATTTGATCCGAAAATTTTCTTGGATTTACAGTAGCAGAAACATAATCGGTAGATAACAATCTATTTTACCTACCGATTATGGTTGATGTTCTTGGATTTACACTAGCAGAAACATAATCGGTAGATAATAATCTACTTTACCTACCGATTATTCTTGATTCAAAAAATTCAATTTCTCCGTACTAAAAGTTACGCATAATCGGTAGATAATGAACACCATTAACTACCGATTGTGAAAGTAGAAAATTTCGAAATTTTATAAAGTTTTGAAAATTTGAATTTGCGGCCATGAACATAATCGGTAGATAATAAGCATCACTTATTAACACAGTTTACTACCGATTATGGTAGTACTAAAATTCGAAAATTGAGTATATTCGGAGGTTAAAGTAACACACGTTACTACCGATTATGGTAGTACCAAAGTTCGAAAATTTTAGGATTTTAGCAAAATCACATTTTGGGGCCAATATACATTCAGAAGTTAAATTTACTACCGATTATGGTAATGCTAAAATTCGAAAATTGAATACATTCGGAGGTTAATGTAACACACTTTACTACCGATCATGGTAGTACCAAAGTTCGAAAATTTTAGGATTTTGGCAAAATCACATTTTGGGGCC
>JAJJMB010005364.1:965448-988170 GCA_023531105.1 Papaver atlanticum | reverse complement strand
GGGCCAATATACATTCGGAAGTTAAATTTACTACCGATTATGGTAGTGCAAAAATTCGAAAATTGAGTATATTCGGAGGTTAAAGTAACACACTTTACTACCGATTGTGGAAGGGAAATTTTGCCATTACGAAATACGCGAGATAAGGGCTAGCTTCAATTTACGTTTGGGTGACCCTATTTTGTCTTATTGTTGGCCCCTAATTCCTTTTGGGTGGCCCCTAAAAATGCTAGGTTATTTAAATCTGCATATTTGATTCTTAACTAAATAAACGGCGAAAACTCTAATAGCCATGTTATATGAAAATTGGTTGCAGCATTAATAATGTCAAAATATGTGAATGCAACACTCGCTGAAATTGCATAAAAGGATGAGATTACGGACGATGGTGTATTAAAATGCTTAGATCTCAATGGGAAAATAGGTAACAACCTAAGATTTGTCATTCCTTCGGCTTGATAAAAATAATACTACTTAACTGAGCTTCAAATAAATTAACACGCGCTAAAACTGAACTAGGGCTCTAGAATTAGAGCAAGAATTGGGTATTTAAATATCCACTCCAATCATTCTTGCTAAAATTACGACTAATTTTATCTAAACTCTACCTTATGTGCGGTTTAAGGTATTATAATCAAACATATAATAATAAAGGCATCAAAGAAATTAAACCAAGACCAACAGAATTCCGATCAACAACATTAGACGGGTACATGCAATTCAAAAATGATGACACTAACATAGCTATACGGAGATAAAAAAAATAAGGCACATCTTTTTCAAATATATACAATTAGATAAACTAGTCTTCAATCTTTAATCATAAATGGATGTGCAGCATTATTAGTATATCCAATGACAAATTTTAATGAACTCATCATATGTCCCAAAAAAGACCGTTTACCTGGAAAAGTAGTTGCAAGTTTCGCATTGATCAGAGTTTCAGGTATACTTCATGCAAAGAAAATAGTTGTCCTGCTACTTTAGTTGCAGGTTCCTATCTTAGAGTAGCTCCTAAAACTTCAAAGTAGATGATAAAGACGAAAGGTACTAGCGTGAGTTTTTTGACAGATGAATGCCTAACTTGGAATCATCTAGTTAGATAAGTTGTGTACCCTGAATTCTAAACAATATTAGCTTGAATTCTGAGAAATCCTAAGCCTTGATAATCTACGTAAATAGAGGACTCTTACAACTGGAATTATGAATCCATAACACCATGGTGTCCTAGTTTCTAAGTTATAATCGTTCTCCAGGACCTAGATTTTCGTGAAACTGAATTAGGTTATACGAATTTGAAGACTCTGAAAAGATGAGGGCACACAAATACACCACAATATTTTATTTATCAACCTATAAGTCCTCTACCGAACATGATCGTCTATGGACAGATTCGAGACACTACGATGATTCAGTTCACACATCGTATGATTGTCTATGGATACGAGATCGAGACAATACAACAACAAGATAACTTGTGTGATTGACTATGGATACAAAATCGAGACAATACTACAACAAAGTGTGTTACTTGATAATAGGTTTGGTAATAACCAAACTTTATAGGATCACTATCAAGTATTGCGGAGTTAACGTAAAGTGCAATTTACTTTAATTATAATAAAACAATTATAATGCGGAAAAGTAAAGTAAATGGCACAACAAGATTTTGTTAACGAGGAAACTGCAAATGCAGAAAACCCCCGGGACATAGTGCAGTTTTTAATACTCTCAGAATTAAGCCGCTATACAAAATCTAATACCAATTTCGTATAGTTGAGACCAAGCAGACTACCCCTAGCTACTTAGTTCCCTCAGTATCCATGCGCCTTCGACTTCTAGAGTCACGCACGTGAATAACAAGTCATTTGGATCGTATTCGAAACAGCAAAGGAACAATATGTTTGTTAACCACTTTAATCAATCTTGTTAAAGATATAGATGAGTCGTTGACAAAGGCTCTTCCGTTTAATCTAATAAACTCCTTTGTCTGGTTAGATCAATCTAACTTTAACTACCAAAAAAAGCAAGTATAGATTCACACTCAATCAATATAGATCTCAAAGAGAAATATAGAGAATGCAGATCTCATGCAAATAATCAATCAAATCTATCAAAGATAAACTGATTCTAGTTGGATCCCAGCCGATCAAGGTTTGTGCACACAATTCGCAAGATACGAAAACTAATAAGAAATCTTATTCGTCTTCAAATCTTCTTTTATATTCAAAACCTGCACGACACCACTTAAATCTCTTGTGATTAATCACACACTGAACGGAGTATGTTAACAATGGATTATCACAAGATGTCTTTAGATCTAACAACAGTTCTAAAGATACCGTGATATAGTTTGAGTGAATCTTATATCAGAAGAGAAGATTCTCAAGCATAAACAAACTAGGTGCTATCAAAGTTTCAACAACCGTTAGTCAATCAAATCAATCGAAAACTAATGACACTACAATTATCTAGTTTCCCACTAACGGTACTCATAGAGCTTCTTGATCCCACATAAGTCTTTAAACGAGCGGCCGTAAGAGATTTCACCTAATTAGGATACTTTCCTCTCCGAATAGACAAAAGTTTTTTAAACTCTATTTCAATCATTGAAACATTCTTAGAAGATGACAATAGCTGTTTTCACGAACTATTAGCATCAAATCAATTTTCAAGTTATTGAAATAATCATTATGAAACATTTCAAGTCTACACCAAATTATTGTATTACACAAACCATGTAAGATGTTACTCGGCGATTTTCACAAGATCATCTTTTGACTTTCGTCAAGCATATAAGATGAACTTGGTTGAAGCGAAAGCTTACCAACACATATTTCGAGAAATATGTAAGCGAGTTAAACTCAGCTCGAAATCTCAAATGTGCATAATCGAAAACTATATAGTAATACGACTTTTGTCTCAATATAGAAGATAAAGTAGAAATAGACTTTCCAAGTGATAGATGAGTTTCAGTCTACACATACCTTTTGTTGATGAAGTTCCACAAGCTCTCCTTAGTATTTCTTCGTCTTCAAATGATGAACGCCGTGAAGTCTAATGCTCAACTACACAATCTATCCTAGTCCGAGACATTACTATAAGTAGACTAGAAATCAAGACTTATAGTTTTGATCACTAACATTGACAAACAATCTTGAGATAGCAACGCTTGCGAGTTCGACCGAGCAGTGCTCTGACATGGTCATCCAAAGATATGCAATGAATAGCCGGACCAATAAGCATGTGATTTCCCTTTCGATTCACGAAATAAGTTCATGAATGTACTTCTTTTAAACAAATGTAAAACATTGTTTCCTAGGATGAAATCTTCACCATAACCCATTCACATAATCATAACACTATATACAAGATTATGTCGATGTCATATCTACGAAGTTCAAAAGATAAGCGTTATAGTTCGTAGTATAATTCCTTAATACTATGATCATGTCATATCACTAGAGTATTATATACAATATGTACAGTATATACAGCTTCGCAGTTATGTTTTCAATATAGCACGACTTGAAAGATACGTTAGGAATGAAAAAGTTCAAGTCAATATTACTAACCTCAAGTGGAAGGATGATGTCGTCGTTGTAGTTCGTTACTTCTTCACATTCTTCAGGTCTTCGGAGTAATACTTGTATGTCTCAATATTCCTATAATTTCTAGTCTAACCTAAACGAAGTTGACTCTAGTATTTAATCAAGCGACTCTATAGGAGTTTTGATACTAAAATATGACAACCAAACTTGACATACCAACGCTTGGTGGGTTCAACCGAGCTATGCTCTAACAGACTCCGCTTAGAGATTCGTGAATCCCAGTCATACTTTCTTTTTCCTGGTAGATTATTAAATCCGGATCTTGTTTTTGTTGATTATTGAAGTTCACAGACTATAGATAGGGAATAATATAGATACAAATCACAAAGTTCTCTCCATCTCATAATTTAAGGTTCCAAAAGAAATATATCTAAACTCTTATTTGAATTGTTTGGATTGTTTTTATGAGGTAGAAACAGTAGAATCGATTAGGCATCTCTATAAATTTTGAAGAGAGTAAGATATCATAATCATTGGGGTTTGCTTGAACATTTTCTTTCCTAGAGGATTGTTCTACTTCAAACAGATT
Source organism: Papaver atlanticum (assembly GCA_023531105.1). Classification (NCBI taxonomy): domain Eukaryota; kingdom Viridiplantae; phylum Streptophyta; class Magnoliopsida; order Ranunculales; family Papaveraceae; genus Papaver; species Papaver atlanticum. Next base: position 984,030 of record JAJJMB010005364.1, on the reverse strand, counting down.
TTCTTTACCTTGATTGAAACACTCCGAAGGAAATCAATAGAGTTTCTATTAGAGGTAGCTAAGTATCAAAAGTCTTCACTTAAGCTGAAGCAACTCTTAGGCTGTAAAGGATGTTACCTAAGGGAATCAAGTGCATAGGATCACGTTTGATCCAGAGACGTAAGGAGCAAAACTGGAGATGAGTTCATCGGAGGGTAAATTTGGTCTCAACTATATTCCGGTTCGAGGTATGATAGTAGGCTAAAATCTGTAGCAGTTTAATACATTGTGGTGTTCAAACTGGAGTAGGTCCCCAAGATTTTTCTGCATACTACGGTTTTCCTCCTTAACAAAATTATGGTGTCTAGTGTTATTTCCTATTTCACATTATATCTATTTATCTTTGTAATAGGAATATCACAAGCAATACGTAATCAACCTAGATAGTCTTCAAGCCTTAATTGTTTGAGATCTTATAAGACTTGTTCTTGTTGAATTCATATCTTGAGATAAAAATTACAAGTTTGTTGGAATTGTACAATTTGGAATACATACTAGGTTGATCTTGGATATTGTTGTTTGAGATCTTCCAAGAAATCATGTACAAAATCTGGTACACGAACCTTTGTTATGTAGATCTTGATTGTACAAGAAAAAGAGAAACACTGTATACAATGATATACAAAGATCTTTATTGTTTACCTACTTGTTGAATGTATTAGGTTTTTTTCCATATAGGTTCACGAACAAAAAGTTAGTTGTATACTTGGTAGCCTCTCTATTTCAAGTGGAGTTTCCCGTTTTCAAGGCTAGTCATGCCCATAAACTTCAATATTACCTTGTGATAGTTCAACATCTTTTAACTCTCATCGATCACTGTTTCTAGCAACTTGTATAATTGTGGTTAGCAATTGATTAGAGCATGTCTAGCGGTCCTAATAATTAAGTGCCCCGAAGTATAATTTTAAAATGATGTCATATCCATATTTTTATGAAAACAACCTATCTCCTTAATTTTCAAAACTAGTTAGTAATTTATTTATTTTGCCCTTGCCAAATAGACAGAAGTTATCACATTCTTTTCTCATTTTATTTCCTCTCTCCAATTTTGTAAATGATTTTATTTAAGAACACAATTTGTGTTGTGCTAAATATCTACCAGAGTTTATTAAAGAAAAGATTATCAAACTACTATTTTCTGAAACTTGAGAGAAAGTACATTTATAAGGGTTAATATGGGTCAGATAGCTTTTGGATGGGAATATAATTCATAGAACACAAGTTTATATAGTTTGATTCTCGGTTTCACTATTGATTGTAAGCAGAGATGATGTAACTTTCTTCTATTAATATATATATAACCTTTTTTTCAAAAAGAAAATAAAAGTACCTATAGATATTATTTTTCCTTTGTAAAATATTCTCAAAGAGTATATATATTTTAAATTTGAAACTTAACTAATAATATCTTCTATTAAGTATGCAAGATTCTGTACTTCTCGAAGCTCTCTTATAAGAAAGTTAAAGATCTTTGATAAAGAAGTTTTGCTGAAGAACAAGAATGTTGGATTTAATGCCACAAATAATACTAAACAATCTTCGAAAGAAGCAAGTATATATTGGGCCGAGGAATGTTGTAAAGAGGATAAAACACTTGTTTAAAATGATCTTGTGAAAACGCGGGAGGTATCAAAATACGCCACCAACTTTTTCTTAGGCAAACTGTATGAACAAACTTAACGCAATTCCGAGAGTTCAACTTAATGAATCTTAATCAAGCAATAGTATCTAGAGTTATATCTCTATCTCTCCAATCAGAAAGTTTACAAAGACTAGTCCGTGAACCTGATTTATGTATGAGAGTACTTGGGTGATTCCAAAGATCAATTTCCCAAGTAATCAATCAAGTCGTATCCAACAAACAAGGTCAGACGTATTTACTATGATTGATTTATGTACAACCTGTGATATTTCAATTATAAATATAAACAATATAATGTGGCAAAGAAATAACACAGACACCATAAATTTTGTTAGGAAACCGCAAATGCAGAAAACCCCCGGGACCTAGTCCAGATTAAACACCAAACTGTATTAAGCCGCTACAAACACTAGCCTACTACCAATTAACTTTGTACTGGAATGTAGTTGACACCGAATTAAACCCTCCCAGTAATTCAGTTACAGTCGTGTTCCTTACGCCTCTTGAACCCCAGTAGGACTCCTCGCAATTGATTCCCTTAGATGACATCACACGAACTAAGAGTTGCTTCAACTCAATTGAAAACTTTAAATCAATCTGCCTCCCACAGATAAGCCTATATATGTGATCTCCTTTTTGATCGTAGATCAAGGTAATGGAAATCGATAGCAATAGACAAATTCTAGCTAACCTCAAAATCCGGACTTATGCAACCCGAAGTGCAGCCTAGATTATTATTCACCTCACAAGTATAAAACTTGTGGAATCAAGAAAGTTTGAGACGAAGAGAGCTTTGATGATTACTATCTATCTTGATCAAGTGAGCAGCTCAACAATTGATCAAGATCAGGATACTCGAGATATCAGAAGAACAATAGCTGGACATGGCTTCATGAATCCCTATAAAGTCTTTGTAGTCTCTAAACCCTAAAAGGAGAACGACTCTAGTAACAACTAGGAGACACCAAAAAGTAGTGTCGGGATTCAAAGATCCCAATTTTTTGAGGTTCCCCTTATATAAACATTCAAATCATAGGTTTCTTTAGATTTAAGCTAAGATAGCTTTGGAACCAAGCAAACAATATACACTTTTAGATGAATCTTTGAATCTGATTTACATAATCAAGATATACACTCTGGTTAGGATGAACCGTAATCGAACCGTGTATAAGACCACGCTCATCAATGGTTATCCGAAGCTAGCTAACTGAACTATAAGCTTAAGCATTTACATAAACACTTAAGACTTAACTCGAAACACAATCAAGTGATCAAATATGTCTATGGTGTTTTATAAATATAAATAGAGATTATTCAAATGCTAATTATCTCGAAGAAATAATTTTATGTGCAAGTTTGGGAAGCTGTTATCGATATTAGTCATTAACATCTCTATATCTTTTGTAACTTTATCTGGGGATCGAGCTTAGGCCTATTCCTATGCACATGTCGAACACCAAAATTTACCACTTTTGCACCCACTATGGGTATGTCAAAATGGCAAACATATGTGCCAATATGTCAAATATACCACATAGGCATACACGATGGAGTTTCTAGCAAGCGATAGACTGTCCATCACTATATGGTCTTAATATCGCTCGCTGGTCAGTCCAGTGCCAGTGCTAGTCATGTGGTCGCTCGCTGATTAGATAATCGTTCAGCAGTTCCTCATCCAACGGTTAAAAATTCACCACTCTATAAATACCAGAGTTCAAATTCATTTCAACTCATACCAGAATTTGTTTATATCTCAACATTCTTCTGATCTAAAACAAGATCAACTAATCGCACATTCTCTACACTTCTTAATTTCTTAAATTTTTGTAATATGGATTTGCAATCTCAAAGTCAAGGCAAAGGTAAAGGCAAAAGAGTCAAAGTTCGGGGTGCAAAATTCAACATCACAAAAGATGAATGTATTTGTCGTCATTATGTTTATTTTACCCAAGACTGTATCAATGGTGCAGAGCAGCATGGTAACACCATGTGGGATAACATATTTCTGAGATATCAAGAGCAAACCATGAACATCAATGATCGTGATGCAACTGGGTTAGCGCAACGCTTCATTGTAATCAATAAGGAAGTCGCCTCTTATGTTGCATTGATAATGCAAGCCAAGAGAGGCCGGGAGAGTGTTCTTGTGGATGGTGATGTTGAAACACAGGTTCGTACATAATGACAGCGTAAAAATGGCAAAAATTTTGTATTTGAAAGTTGTTATCATATTCTGAAGGTGTTGAGCAAATATAATCCAGACGTGTTAGCAGCTAATCAACAAGTACCTGAAAGGTCACCATACAATTCTTCTCCTTCAACACCAAATTCTTTACCATTTCACCATGTCCATAAAATTCTTCACCAGATACCCCAAGAAACCCAAATGTCAACTTAGTTCTCAATAATGATGATGGTAATATAAAATTACTAGGGAGAAACAATGCAAGACTGGCTAGAAAATTAGCTCAAGAAGGAGAAAACTCCGATGGATATAACATGGCGGAGTTTATGGAACATCAGAAGACCGTCGAGAAGCAAATAGCGGTTGACAAGAAATTTCAAAACAGGAAAACAAAAGAAAGTCGCATTTCTCAAGAAAAATTTGTGAATGACTATGAACATCATAACATTCTTCAAGCTGACACTTCAATTATGAACCTCCCAACAAAAACATGCGTGTCAAATCGAATTTGACAGGCTTCAAGCACAGATTGAACAACAAGCTGGATTTGATAACAACCAAGCTGGTGATGATGATGAGGATGGTGAGTTCTATGTAGTAGTACCTTCAGATAATTGATGTATTAATTTTAGTTTTAATTTTAAATGTCCTTGCATTTTACTTAATATTAATTTGAAATGAAAAGTTGTTTAATCTGAAATATGCATTCTACTTAATAACAAGTTGAACTCATTAACTTAATATTGAATAAACAAACTACAAACAAATTGACAATTAAATGTTTAACTAATACATAAAATAAAACATAATAATTACGCCCACCGGCTCTTCCATACTATGCACAACGATTTACTCCCAGATCTTCTCTTAATCGGTCATACAGATTATGGTTTTGAATGTAATTAGTCATTTTTCCATAGTTTCTTGCAGGCATGCCTATTTGTGGTTGAATCTCAAGCCTCAAATCTTCATCTTCATAGTTAGTCCACTCTTTGTCACGCGGGGGTTCCTGAAGTACCATGTTATGTAGAATTATGCAAGTGAGTATATTCTTGTGCATTTCACGAGGACTTAAACCATGATATGACCCACAAATGATAGAGAACTTCCTCTTCGAAATTCCAAAATCCCGTTCCACATCCTTCCCCAACGCCATTTGGCGTTCGTTAAAATGACGATATGAATTACCCAATGCGCCGGCAAGGGGCTTATAGTAACATTGAACCAAGGTTGACCATTTTGGATAGATACTATCTGCAAGATAATACCCATGACTGTATTGATTGCCGTTGATTGTGAAACGGACTTCGGGACAAATTCCACACTTTAAATCTTCAAACAGAGGCGACTTGTGCAAAACATCAATATCATTTTGTAAACGCAGAAGATAAAAAAAAACGTGCCATATAAGAAACAACGGCTTCAAGGATAACAATTGGTTTCGGGTAATGACCCTTATATTGACCCACCCAATAAACATGACATCCCTGCTATACCCAATGCATGCAATCAAGATTACATAGCATTCATAGGAATCCCCTTTCTTGATTCTCCCTTAATATTTGTGTAACATCTTTCTCGGTTGGTTTTCGTAAATACGTTGGACCAAAATGATTAATTATTTCTTCGTAAAATAATGAAAGATAAGTGAATGAAGTTGTTTTGCTCATACGAAGGTACTCATCGTTCACATCGGTTGGTTTTCCATAAACTAGATTCCTTAGAGCCGAAGTAACTTTTTGTTCAGGACTATGACCTCTAATATTTAGTGCATCAAACTGATAGTTAAATCGAGGTTCTACTCGACAAAGCTCATCAATAATGTTTTTCACCAGGTTTCGAGGTATACGGAATCCACGTTGGAAATCTAGATCAGAATACACACAATTGGGAAGAAAATAATCATGCATCAGCTTCTGGTGGTAAAATTCCCTCCCTCGATATATATATATCTTCTTGAGAATACTTCTTTTGGCTCTGGAACTGGAACTCTAGGTATTTGGTTCGAATGTACAAGCATTAGAGTGTCAATTAGTTGTTTATCTTCAGCTTCTCATCATCAAGTTGTTGCAACCTCCGTTGATGTATTTCTTGTTGTAATCTAAACCGATTCATAATAACATTCCTCTCTTCATTGGATCTCGCTATTGATGATTATGAAATTCAAAATTGAGAATACAAATAGAGAAATTGGTAAAATATGTGTGAGTAATTTGAAGAAGTACAAGAGCGTATATATAGGAACGAGCAGGGAGAAATAGTCGTTGATCAATATAATATCGATATTAAATAAACCGCGTGATGGTATGACGCCAGCGATACAAAAAACAAAAAACAAACCGCGTGTGTTCCACAAATCAATTTTTCAACATTGTCCCTCTGAATTCAAAATTCCTTGCTAACCTGGAAATGTTACAGGAGTGCCATATTGCCAGTGACTCGCTTAGGTTTCAGCTTTGAACCGTTTCAACTTTCCCGCACAAAACCTCAATTAAACCTGATTCACTTTGAGAATCTCAAATTCAAAATTCGAACTTGATTTTATCTTCATTTTATTCTCTCTCCGGATGTGTAGAGAAATCTAAGAAACCCTAGAAATAATATTGTTTTAATTTGAGGTTTAATGGACAACCGAGACCGTGAGGATCTGTGTAATAGTGCACCAGATGAAGAAACAATAGCTCGAGACAAGAAGAGGTTAAGAAGAGTAAGCTTTGCTGAACTTACTGAAGTTTTTCACTTTGATAAAGATGATGATTCAGATCAAGCAAGTACAGATCCAAAACCTAGCCCCCAAAATTCAGAATTAAAAGTGGGTTTAGGGTTTCTTAAAAACTTCGATGATAGCGATGATTCTAAGGAGTTGTCTCGATACGAAGATGAATACGATGAAGAAGATGATGAACAGAAAGGGTTTTTGCAGCGTATGGATTCTTCTTCCCCTGGAAGTTGTTTTGGCTCTGCTACATCTAATGACGGCAAGTTTGATTTCTAATTTCATCATTATTCGTTTGGTTTTATTAATATGCTATGCTGTTCTATCTAAACTAGGTTTTAGCAGTTGTTTAGTACCATATGAATGTTCATTTCTAGGTTCATCATTTCTAGCTGTTGGTATGAAAACTAGGTTGTGAAATAGACTTTAAATTGTGTAGGTAGATGCTTCGGGTCTATCACAAAATAAAATGCCAAAGAATTTGTAGCAAATTTGTGGTTGATCATACTCTATTAATGTTGACATTAGATGTATATATCTTTATATAGTGTTCTGATGTGGTTATTTCAGAGGGCATTTATTTTGGGCCTGTTTCAACAGTATTTTTTTGTTGTAAGTTTGAATATCATATCGTGTTGTTGATTATCCAATCTCACCTCATCTTTTTTGATGGTTCAGTTTGGGAATGTCATGGTGTTTATGCATGAGATTAGGATATGAAGGTAGCTAGTGAACTAGTATGGTAAATTATTACCAGTCGTGTTGAATGTTTTGAGTTTAGAATCAGATAAATTGGGGGGTCTTTTCTAGAAACTTTGCAGTCGATTATACTGTTTGTCCGTTTTAGTGTCAATTTCTAGTTCCCCAGCTTATGCTGAAATTCAGCTAAGTATCATTGATATGCTATGCTGTTGGCTTGAAAGAGTAGGCTGCGAAATAGATTTGAAGTAGTTTACTTAGATAATTTGGGTATGTTACCTGATCAAGTCCTTTGAGTACTCCTACAAAACTATCGGTAGAGACTGTACCACTGCTGATTTTATCTATACAGTTGCTAAGCAGCACTGAAGTTCAAATATTGTTATTGCAGATGATGATTTTTTTGGGGCTGTTTCATCGAGCTTTATTAGATCTGGACTATCAGATTCTGCAGTGTCAAATGATGATGATGAACTTACATTAGATGCAAGAACATTTACCGAGCAATTTCGGCATCTTTTGCCGCCAAATTCAGAAGGGAATTACAAGACACCAACAAGAACTCCTCTTACATTTGATGGGAAGACAACGCCGACTGGAAGTACGATCGGAACTAACCCTGGGAGTTTTATGGCACTCACTGGACTTGATAAACTGAGTCCTGCTGCTTCTGTTTCTGGTGGTAAATCTAGTGGTAGTGGTGGTGACATGAGTTTGGTAGAAGAAAATCCTTGTATGTATGACTACGGGAGATTATCTCCTACTTTAGAGGCTAATATAGCTGAAGGCAGCGGGATGGTGAATGATATGTTTATTTCGTACCAGGTCAATATCTCAAAGCCATCCAATTTCGTAAGTGTAGATAATGAATTGAAAACATCTGATGAACTTGACAGTTGGTTAATGCTAAAAGATACGGAAGCCATGGAGCTGGAGAACTCTGATATTCATCACCCTCCCTCTAAGTTGGTCTCTGAAGTGAACGATAGACCATCTGAAGAAAAAGGTGGAGCTACGAGCGTCATTGGCCATATCAGCACTGGCACAGCACACAATATCCTAGCTATTGCATCTGGCAATGCTCACCATAGCCACGAGCCAACCTCTGCAACCGTAAGACAGGTTTCGTGGGTTTTTGATGTTCTGTTGGAATTCTTTAGTAGGTCTTATGTTTCTTTGTTTGAGCTAAAATTTTCTAAATTTCATGTAGCGATGTCACTTGGAAGTGTTAAGGTTTGCTGTATTAACATGTTAACAACTTTAATCACAGAATATGCCCTCTGCCACGGGTACAGACTGCGCAACAAATGTACTAAAAGTTGTTGGTGGATCCAACTCGGAGGTTGATCGTTGTAGTCATCACCCCTTGACACCTCTGAGTGAAAAGAATCAGATAGATCGGACAGTACCAGATGATCATGGGGATGTTGATCATGTTGAGCACAGAACGACTGAAGATTCTTTCAATAATGCAAGATATACTCCTGAAAGTGGTTTCAAGACCAATCAATCTTCAAAACTAGAAGAATCTATATCTTCATTAACTGCCAAGCGAAGACAAATATTTCCCCAGACCAATGTTATATCAAAGAGTCACGAGCCGACCTCAGCAACGGTAAAATAGCTTTCATTCATTTTTTGGTTTTTCATCGAATCATTTAGTGAGTTTTATTTCTTCGCTGACCTAAAATATGTCAAACTTCATATAGTGATCTTACTTTTTGAGGAGTTAATATCTGCTATATTAACATGTTAACAACTTTGGTTACAGAATTTGCTCTCTGCCATGGATGCAGTCTCTGCGAGAGATGCACAAAAAGTTGTTGGTGGATCTGATTTTGAGTTTGGTGGTGATAGTCCTCATCCCTTGACGTCTCAGATTGAAACAAATAAGATAGATATGGCAATGCAAAGCGATCGTGGGGATGTAGGTCCTGTTGAGCACAGAATGACTGAAAACTTTTCCAATAATGCAAAATATACTCCTGAAAGTGGGTCCAAGACTGATCAATCTTCAAAACTAGAAGAGTCTATATCTTCATTAAACGCCAAGCTGGGAGAAGTATTTCCTGCTACCAATGTTTTATCCAAGAGTGGACCTTCACTATATCTTGTTGAGGACAGAATGAATGAAGATTCTTTTGGTGGTGCAAGATGTACTCCTGATATTTGTATCAAGACTAATCAATCCTCTAAATCTTCACAAGAAGGGTCTGTATCTTTATTGAGTGCTGAGCGACGACATATATTTCTGCCAACCATTGTATTATCTAGGGGTGAATCAATAGTTACTCCGAGTTCTGGAGTGCAACCTAGATCCCCTTCAAACGATGGAAATGTTAGAGATAGTGCGAGAATTTCGTCTAGGGATTTTAACTCTTTAAACTTAAAGACTCAAAGGGCTTTGCTCGCTGATATGGAAGTAGAGAGCAGTTCAGATCCAGTTTTAGTTGAGACTACTGGGGATGATAAAAGCAAAGCTCCTTGCATGATGCATTCAAGGGAGAATCTGTCAAGTGTTCCTCAAGAGGACAAAGAAGTTAGAGCTACTACTGGAATGGGGATTAATGTGGTGGGGACTCCAGGGACCATCAGAAATCTGGGAGAGAAAGAAGACATTGTGGGGATGGTGCAAAATGGAGTTCTCAGGGACCAGATATCAACAGGTATCTCCTCCAACGATCTACAGAGCAAACTACCAGCGGCAGCTGTGATGGACCCTCTGACCTGTACACTTAGCAAGGACAAGCTCAACCGTAATTCCAGTTTTCATAAACCTAGTACGCATGATTTAACTGATTTTGTATCTGAGTCGTCACAAAGGATCAGATTTGAAGTTAAGGACAAAAATCATGAATCTGAACAAATGAATAGTTCACCACTGAAACTGTTGAGCCAGAAGTTATCTGAACATGAACAGCTTCCAGATTTAGCAGATCAGGGTGCAGTTCTTGCGAGTATGAGTCATTTGAGTCCACAATTGGCAGTAGAACCTGTAAAAGGGGGTTCTTTGCTCACTGTAAATTTTGCGTGTGATCCAGCACTAGCGCAACACGATGACAACTTAAGCTTCATCATCAATGATAATGAGACTCACACCTTGAGCAAATCAAAATTGGTAAGTAGTGCAGGCTTACTTCGTCACGGTATGCAAAAGGAAACTGAAATTGTAACATCCCTTGTGACACCCTTGAGGTATGTTAGTACCCTGAATCCGCAGTCTGGAAGCCCTGAGAGTAACTTCCGTTCTAGGACAGAGCCAGACAGGTTGAAAGTGAAGGTTCCTGAAAAGATTTCTTCGTATGGCCCTGCTTCTACATGTGTACGTAAAAGGACTGCAACTCCAACCAGACTTGATAAGGTTAGTGAATACTCTTTCAGTTCTTCTGGTTTTCCATTTAGTAATTTTGCATCCAAATAATAATAAATTATGCATGCCAATCCAATAGAACAAGGAGATTTCATATGCTAATCATTTTGGCCGAGTGTGGAATCGTACCAGATGAGTAATACAAGTGGAACATATTGTTAGCCCCTTGTAATAGCTTACTGATGTAGATTATGATATTAACTTGGTGTGTGCCACAAGTGACCATATAGCTGCTTTGCTAGTGACACGGTGCCTGTTATGAGGTGCTTTTTTTGGCAAACTCTGTTGCTTACACTTTTAAAATGCGCAGAGATTAATGGAATGGTTACCTCAATGTCAGTCTACAAAAGAAACCAACATATCTTCAGAAAATGTTGGGGGGCGAAAAGATCCAGGTTCTCCGAAATCGCTTTCTATACAAGATGCTGAGCATTCTGGACAAAAGCGAAGAATTGAACAAACTAGTTTTGTGGATAATGGTAACGTTGAACCGGTCAGGATCCAGAAAAGTCCTAAAGTTGCTCCGGAGTTGGAGGGTATGATGTTTTGTGCTAAACATTGTATCGAAAAGAACAATGAAGCAGAAAGGGATGGAGATAATGCCTTGCCAAGAGATTGGGATTATGTATGTCTGCTGTAAATTGTGAACTTAAATTTGTCATATTTTGCCATGTTTTATTTTGCTTGGGCTGCTCTGCTTACTAGGCAAATAGACTTGTATTTTCTATACATTTGATTTTAAAGTGTAATTTGCAGATTTTTTCAAACTTTTCCAAGGCTATGAAACAACAGTTGCTGCCGTTGGCTGATAACCTTACTCTGAAAGAGGTATTATCCCTGTTTTTGTCTCCATTTGGTAAGATCACAACTTATTTTGCTTGTGTTTGAAAGTTTAGAGCTATTCCTCGAACTCAATGTTAGTTGGTGACTCCACTTTCTTTATCACATGACAAGCACTATAATCTTATTAAATATGTAGGTTTGTATTCTGGAAGATGTATTGGGGCGACTAGAAAAGGCTAACAAGTACAAGGTTCTTTGCAATGAGATCAAGTCCCAGGTTTGCTACGTAAATGTAGAGTTATCATTTACTAATTAATGTTATTTAAGATGAATTTTGATTTTAAAACTTTGAGGTCTAACTAGTGGTTCATGGCTTCCCAGAAAATACATAATCTTGATATTAACTTTCGGCAGAAAAGGTAATAAATGTGGAGCAATACCGACTCTCTTATTCTACATTATTTTGTGGTCTTGTATGGGATAAGAACGACCATTGGTATTAGATTTGGAAGCTTAACAAAATAAGCCACTGACTTTGATCTGTGGTTTGGGTGCAGAGTAGCCGAAGCAAGGTACTTGCAACAGATGCTTGTGTATAAACAGGCTAAATTGCAGTTATTGCATCTGAGGCAGGACAGATCGCACGTAATCTTCTTCACTTATTTGTGTTTTTTGTTTCCAATAGAGGCTCTTGTCTTACCAATTACTTCTGATTTTATTATGCAGAAAAAATTTCAGTCGTTGCATTCTGCTATCAAGGAAACTCAAATTTTGTCAAAATCTTTCTCCAATCTCAGCAAACGAGATGCAGGAGGTGTTCCGCATGACGAGAGTCATAAACCATCTTTTTATGATGATCAGAACAGGAAAAGCAGGGTAATTTGGCTCTCAATGTGTGAATGTGTTGTGTAGTTCTCATTTTCCCAGGTACGCTTAGATATCTCCATTGTGGCTGATTGATTGCATTTCCAGGATGAACATGATGAAGTGACTGCCAAGAGGCAAGAGCTTGGGGCTTTAAATAAAAAAGTAAAGGACTTGACTCAGGCACTCATTTCCTCCTGTAAGATCACAATGGAACCGAGCTCCAATCATGTAGTTGAATTGGTGAATGATCATTTAAAGAGAAAAACAGCTAGCAGATTTGTTCGCCAGGACTTACAGGTATGCATTTATCCATCATTACTAATATAATTGTCACCACAGTGTTAAACTAACTCATTTAACTTGGTGTATTTATTTTTATGGCTTTACCTTCAGCTCTGGGAAGTGGTTGGTCTTGAGAGAAAGACTTCTCAGTATGACCTTCTGCTCAACTACCGTGATTTCCTCCATCAAAGGTTATTGCCTTTTCTCCCTATCCCCGTGACTAATTATTTTAAATGACAAATTATCTTGATATATATATTGGACCCTTTTTGCGTGACTGGCAGGTTTAGCATAAATGTTGGTCCATCATCAAGTATAGTAGCAACAATCAAATTGATTGACGTGAATATTTTGAAGGTAGTGCTATTTATTGTTTTAGAAGAGCTTAATATGACACCTTCTGTGTGCATTATTAATGCGATGCTTCATCTTTTTGTAGAGTTTCACGAATATAAACGCTTGTGTTGCCTTTACGTTTGTATTCAATGCTATGAGATCTCGGAATCTTGGTAGTGGAAAAAACCTGGCATTTGAAACACAAGTAAGTGGTTAGAAATTATTATTTTTTTGTTCCTTATTCTTGTTTATTGTTCCTTTTTTTTTCATCTTATTGGGAATGTCTTTAACCTGGAGTTGTCTCATATAAGCAATGTATCTTTTTATGCTTATAATTTGCTCTTCATGTTGTGGATTGTGTATAATGCTGTTTAGGCGATGGACTCACCTGTCAATAGCTTAGCTGCCTTATATTTTACATAGTTGTTTCTTCTCCCCTTTTCTTTTTTTTTCACTGGAATGAACTTCCGGCGACTGTATTCCTAAACTGAATTTTATGCTGCAGTTAACTAGTCTCCTTCTGAGCAATCTGCTAGATGTGGTTGAGGAGGCATACATGATACATATAGAGCTTAATAATCTGATTAAAACAAGTTTCCATTCGCCCACAGGTAAAAACGTTTCTTTCATTCTCTTTCACAAGCTATATATTATGCATATAATGTTTAATCTAGCTTTAGCACCTTTAGCATTTCCACTTTCAGCTCAACAATAGTTGAAGAATTATCGGAACTAACTGTGAGTTGGGAATTGTGTTGTTCGTCCTAAGTAATAATAGTCCCTAGTGTCGCCACATTGACACGTCAACAAAAGAAGTCTAAATGCCTAATGCCTAAACTAGAATATGATTTAAAGTTCTCGCCTATGACCACAGAAGGTCTCCCTTTTTCACATTTACAGATATCGGCAAAGTTGTGCACAATTTAACTTTGGCTTTATGCGACAGTTGACCAACTCGATTTGCAACTTCAATTTATTGATTTCAAGACTGGATGTAAAGTGACTCTGACTCTTGATATGACTTCTCTGCAAAGGTATGTTCTGATCTACTCTAATTTTTACTGGGAATTTCAACATTGTATAGCTTTCTACCGAATTGTTCTGATTTCCTTGTCACTTGTTTTGAAACAGGGGTGTCTATCCCTCGGAGATTCTTCCTTCACAATTTCAGACAAATTCACCAGTGTCACAACTGCCCTCAGCTGAAATTCTATCTGAAGTTGGGGCTCTTCAAGCTGGTCATTCGAGGATTATTCGGCTCTGTAGATGTGTTTCCCATGTACTTAAAGCACGTAACATTTAGAAGACTTTACAACTAACAACCACTTGTTGAACATGTAACCATCCATTGCCTCAGTTTTACTCTTTGTAAATTGTAAGTATGTATTTTGTCATTTAGCTTTATTATCCAAATGTCTGCATTTGTAGTGCCCCTCTCACCTGTATGCACAATGTGACGTAGCGGTCAATTTTTCCCCTCTCAAACTTGTTACTAACTGTACATGACTATTTACTTATTTGTAGATAACACTTTTACGTAGCGGTCAATTTTTCCCCACACAAATGTCTCTCTGCTCTCATCTGAATATTCGTGATTAGTTTTTCTTATGATACTTAAAAATACGTATTATCCAATTTCCAGCATATGTATTTCACATGGAAATTTTGCTGTGTCACACTGTCCTAGCTTTCTTGCTAAACAATTGAAACATCTCAGCATCGAAATTATCTTCATTCGGAGGTGGGTAAGGTATTGTACACAATCTCTGTATCATGTTAGTCAAAATAGTTCCATGTAGGCGCTTTGACATGTGAGTTTTGGTACAAACAGTAGCTAGTTGCGTAGATTCAATGCCATCTGGAGAAGGTAAAGCCTAACTTTTGATTGGTTGATTGATTGATGGATTAACTGCTTTTGCATCTCACTGGTTTTGGGATTATTCAAACCATCAATGATTTAAGATTGCCAGGTTAACTCCTAGTATACTCTATTTTGACAAATACAGGTACTGGCTACAAGATTAAACGAGCAACCTAAACTCTAGACAGACAAGATTATGGTTTGATGTCATGGTCAAGTAAGTATTATGTAAACGAAACAAAGTGGAGACTTTCTAAATTCTGACTTGCCATAAAAGATTGTTTTCCAGATAGAGGATAAGGCAATCAATATTTATTGACCTAACTAATCTTTTTAGTTTGGCCGATTGGAATATTATATGAATTGAAAAACTGGTATCCAGATTACTCGCATAAACCATCGTCTGATACACAATAGGTAGATAGATTGGGAGTTCTGCACGAACAAGTTTCTCACATCTGGCAGGTTGAAGTGGTGCACTTTTTTCTTTTCTTTTTTCACTTTTCTTGTTGATATGATTTTTGTGTGCCAAATAGGATAAGCTTGTATATAAGAACATATCTTTGAGAATCTCATCTGTGACTGAGTTTTCACTCTCTATGTTTTATTGTGTGACGTTAACTCGTATAGTTGATTCTTTGGGTGGTCCCTTATCTTCCCCTTTCTCTATCTCCCCAGTCCCCCCTTCTATGCATTACTGCTTCATCTACCTGCTTTTAGTCCACATCCAGAAAGGTTCTAATTTCTATAGTCTCTATGATGGAAGGGGTAGGGATGTCAATCCCAAGTACTAGCGGATATTCCTCTAGAGGAATTCAGTTGTTGTAGGGTGAAACCAAAGATGAGTATTATTAGTTTAATTACTGAGTTTTGCTTCGAGATTTAATTAATAGAGGTGTTAACAGTGTGTAAAACTGCGGTGTCATTTGTTGTGCAACTGTGGTGTCATTTAGTTACGACAGAAAGAAAAAAAAACAATTTAACTATCTGCTAATCTATTCATCTTTGATAGTTGGGTAGGAATTGAGATGGGTATTGAGTTTCAAACTCGACGTTACTGTTCTACTAGGATGACAGAATCGCACAAATCATCCTCACCCAAGACTAACTGACCTATAGTACACCCTTATGTAAGCATGGGAGTGGAAAATCTGGGAACGGACCTTGGGTCATCAGCTGGAGACTTAAAGATTTGGTTTTATAATTAAGTAAGGGCTAGGATCCAATGACATGGTTATATTGACATAATCATGACATGGTTTCACCATTTTTTCTACAAAATCTAAGAGACAACGAGTTTGAAGCTAATTTTCTGGTGACATGTTCCACTTATATAGCTCTACATTCCTGCCAAAAATGAGAGTACTCTGGTATACGAAACTTCACCATCCACAAAATTTATTTTCAACCGTTAATCTTCAACGGTTGATATTCAAAATGGTAGATGGTAGTTTTATACGTCTCGGAATGCTCTCATTTTTGGTAAAAATATAGAGCTATATAAGAAGAACATGTCACCAAAAAATTAGCTTCAAATACATTGTCGCTTGGGTTTTGTAGAAAAAATAGTGAAACCATGTCATGATTATGTCAATATAACCATGTCATTGGATCCTACCCCGTTAAGTAATTCGAAGGAGATGTCGTGTTGATCTTTTGTACCTGTGGTTTATAGTGCAAGAATGCTTTTCTTATCTTGAAAAAGCTATACAGACGTAACAGGATATGAGAGTTGGTGAGATTTCTCTTTTGTTCTCAGCTTCAGTTTAGTTTTCTTCGTAAAACATTAAAACTGTGCTAAAAGTGCAAAAGGTCTATAATGATATGGACAAATTGAAATTAGATATTTTCCTTTTGATTGCTAGGTTTTCTCATTGGCATGTATGTAGTCGATTCCATCAAAGACTAGTCACACTAAATATGATATCCCCTTGTCGTTTAGATATTTGCTCCAGATATTATTTTGAGCTTGGTGGTGCCTGTTGAGTCACACAGATCTCAACTGAGTTGATCTAATATCTGTGTCTATCAGCACATACTGTAAAGTCAGTGGAGTAGTGGGATTTCATGGAGAGTTGCACTCGTGGTTTCGAACCAAAATATACCTAAACTTTTTAACTTGTGACCATTACCTTTATCTTGAGTTTACTTGGGATCAAGACTCTGTTAAGCTAAGATGATTCACTTGAGCATTCATTTGAAATAAGATACTCGAGTCCGAGTGCCCTTGCTTTCTGTAAAGATAAAATGATGCACAAGCTAGGGTATGCTGAGATGATAAAGCAGTAGAAAAACGTAGTATTCAATTTAATACGACCCCAACCATTCCAAGTTGAACTTGTACATCACATTTGGGCGGTTACTTTTAACAGTTGTGATTTTTATCTATGAGCAACCATTTTTACTGTCATAGTCATCCAAAAGTCTTCCAGGAGGGGGCTGCGATGAAAACTTTTTGCTCATTTCAGCTCGACAGTTCAAAGATGAGATGTCCCCTGACCTTTTCAATCAATGATGGATTCGTAAATTTCTTTGGAACTTTGAATTTTTTCCGTAATTTGGACTTGTCTTTTGTTCTCATTGGCTGAAAAGAATCGGCAATAACTACTAATGGTTTGGATGCCCAATCTAATATTCCTACATGGCTATCAGTTTATCAGCCACCCAAATGATGAATAAATTACAGACTCTCTCTCTAGGATTTTAGAAACATTTTGATGAAATCAAAAATCTTGATTCAGGAATCAGTATGCACGGGAAACATTGATTGTTCAAAGTGTTAACATCATTAAAATATGATGCGAAAGCGAAGTTTTAATTTGGTGTTCAAATCTTCATCTCTGATTTCTTCCATTAATCTTTGTTACACACTAATTGTGTAGAAAATGGAAATTAGTTTCGTTTATAACTGTAATAAATAAATAAATAAGTTGTTATTACTTTTTTTAACCAAGTATCCAGCGGTTCCCAAAAATCATCCAACCAAGATGGTCGGAACGTGCACCCCGGTTTTAGGGGTGCACAAATTTGGACTCGATGTGACCCGACCACATCATAGCCAGGGCGTGAAACGTTTTTCTTTTTCCGTAATTAATTCGAATCTTGAGTGGTAGAATTCGTAAATAACAGAAAAGGTCAAATACAACGGTGTAAATTTGACTTGTCTTTTGGCCATAAATACGTAGAAAAGTTGATTGCATTAATTCCAATCATACAACCAACAAAAAATGACAGTCTGGCATATCTATCCATAAATATCCTCCTCCTTTCGTCTCTTTTCACTCACTCTTTACCATATCAAATTTCATGACCTTTGTTTAGTCATACAATATCCTCCATTCAGATGCCCATTTGGCAGAAGTTTAAACCCAATGACGCTCCTAGATTCTTCCTACTATTATTTTGTGAGGGTGCTATTTTCCTTATTAAACACTTCCACTTCCTTGTTGTTTACAAAAGTGAATATCATTTCTGATTATTTTGTGATCATTTTATTGCTAATGTACTCTTGCCAGGGTACTCTTGAAATGTATTTTGTTTACAAAAGTGAATGTCATTCTCGTTGATAATTAAGGAGGATTACAATAAGTTATGGTTATCATCAAGAACCAAAATACATTTCAAGAGTACCAATTAATTTAACCGAGATAGAAAGATCAGAAAATCATAGAATACTGCCAATCGTGTATTTGAAGATGGAGACCGATAAAATCAAATAAGTAATGGCTTTGGGATTAAGATCCCACCATTTTGATACTGATTAAGAAGATACGCTCCCAAGGGACCATGATTTATAAAGGGG
>JAJJMB010005364.1:944226-965438 GCA_023531105.1 Papaver atlanticum | reverse complement strand
AATGATATCCCCTCGCAGAAATTTTGGTACCCCCTTTATAAATCATGCAAGGTACGGGAGTGACATGTGCAAATATTAGGTTGAGAAAGCATTTTCAAATAATCTAGATTTTATTTTTCAAAGATATCTAAAATTCGGTGGAGTTCTTTAAGAAAACTCAGAACTCGCCGGAGTTTTTAAAAATGACCTAAATCTTGACAGAAAAATTCGTTATTAACCATGAAACCACCGTAATAAACCCAAAATCATAAAGAAAGATCATTAAGGTGCAGAGAGTAAAGAAACATCATTAAGGTGCAGAGAGTGAAGTGTAATACACAAAATGAAGTCGTGACCGGCAACAAAAACATAAAAAAACCTAAATATCTAGAGAAAAACCCAAAAGCAAAGGTAAATGACGAAGAAATTTAAAAATAATGCTAGATCTAAACCTAAAAGAGAAAAAAATGCTCTAATGGAGCAAACCTGAGCTCACCTGATAGTTGTTTTTGAAGAAAAAGATTGCTTAGAAAGAGGTGAGAGAGAAAAGTTTGTAGTTATATATAATATGATAGTTTTGATCAATTTCTTTTGACTGATATTCCAAGTACCATGCCACCTCACAATTTGGAATAAATTATGAAAGTGTAAGTCTAACGGTGAAACTTCCAAATCGAGAAAATAAAAAAATATCGAGCGTCAATTAGATTTAAGTTCCTCGAGTTTGGTGTAAAACACCAATCAGATTGTCACTCACTCCAAGCCTTTGGATTTGTCTTGAAAACTTTTACATTAACGATTCATAGTTAGTGGCAATCTGAATGATGTTTTTTTGACTAATTGAGTGGTATTTCGATTTGCGTGGAGCGCCAATCGAATACAAGGTATCTTCTATAAAACCTTGGAACATGTCTTTGAAAAAATGTGGAAGAGCAACACTTAGAAGTCATTATACTTGACATCCCACACTTTTTCGAAGCTTGGAGTAGCTTGAATTCCACTATAAAACTTCCCCTAAGAGTATACATTGATAAACTTAAGATTCTTTTTTGGACAGGGCTAATGTTTTAAATGACCTTGCAAAGCCAAAAAACCATAGCATTATTTTTCATGTGTGTTTCTGAAACATTAGATAATTAAACTTCAAAAATGATAATAAGCTAATTTCATAATAAAACATAATTAACAACTGAGAAAAAATCATATGGATTATGAATTATACTGACGCAGTAAATGTTGGTCCCATAAGATTTTATTTCAACTAAAATTAAAAGTGAAAACATCACTCTCTTTTTCTTTAATAATCAAGTCATTAATATTCCAGTTAAGAAACGTTTACATGAAAAGGAAACAAGTACATCAAGGACACAAAACAAACATACAAAACGTAAATAAATCATGAAGAGGAAAAACAATCAACAATATAGTACCTAATTCATGTACAATGAAATTGGAAAAAAAATGATGCTCAAATATTATAATTCGACCATTTTGAATTATTGGGCGAATAGAATGGAAACTGAAAATCGCTATCCGATTCAAGAAGGTGGTACTGTTCGACCTATTTAGTTCTATGCACTGGTATTAATTGGGTAAAGCAATATCACATTTGGCAAATTGGGAATGGGAAGAATGTTTATGCTTTCAGGGACAACTGGATAGAGGGGTTCACTGCTCAACAAATTCAACAAAATTTCTCCACTTATGAAGAATATCCTTATTACATGAGAGTGAATGAGCTGATTGATCCATATACTCAAAGTTGGAACATAAATCTCCTGCAAACTTACTTCACTCAAGAACAAATGGAGAAAGTTTTAAATATCAGGCTCTCTTTGCAGCAAGAAGATAGAATTATTTGGTCTCTAACAAGAAGTGGTCATTTCACAGTTAACTCCACTTACAAAGCTATTCTCTGTCAAAAGAACCAAATCCTAGCTAGCAAGGAGGAAGAAGCAAAATTTTGGCTCAGCATATGGCATATGCAGATTCCTCATAAATGCCAATTATTCTTGTGGAAAATTGCTCATGACATAGTTCCTGTGAATGAAAGATGTGCTAGATATACTCAGATACAAGAAGTGCATTGTCAAAGATGCAACACAGAAGAAGAAACCATCACACATCTTTTGATTCAATGCAACTATGCTAGAAATGTGTGGAATGTTGTTTCTCCGGAGATTCTTCAAAACCTCAGCAGTGTCACAGATATTCAACACTGGTTAAGAAGCTGGTGCAACTCTGACAACAACATCTCATTCTACAAAAAAGCCATGATAAATCTTATAGTCATTACAATGTGGTTTATATGGAAATCCAGATGTGAGTTGGTCTTCAACAACAACAGATGCACAAGCACAAGTTTAAAGCACATGATTTTAACTTTCTGCAATGCTAATAACATTCATATAAACCCTAGTGCTAATATAACTCAAGTTGCTAGAAACTTGAACCACAGGAATGGTGTTAGCTGCAGTAACAATAATAACTGGAATCCACCTCCTATAGGAAAACTAAAAATTAGCATTGATGCCTTTGTTTTACCTGATCATTCTATTGCTGGTATTGCTCTAATCATAAGAGATTTTACAGGGAGGATGGTGGAAGCCTAGACTCTGATAGAAAGGGTTAGAGATGTTGCTCAAGCTGAAGCAATGGCGGCTCTAAAAGGTCTCCAGTGGATCATCCAGCTGCAGCTGCAGAATGTCATTGTGGAAGGAGACAACAAAGAAGTCATGAAAAGTATAAATGGAGCTCATATTACTACCAGATGGGAGGATGCTTATGTTATCAAGGAGTGTCAACATTTAGTTAAGTGTTTAGGAAATGTTCAACTGTGTTTTAGGAGTAGAAAATGTAACCAAGTAGCTGATCTACTTGCTAAGTATGCTAGAAATAATAATTGTGCTAGGAAATGGTGTGCTGATCTTCCTTTGTGTGTCAGGTCTAGATTAGAATTTTAAAAAGGATCATGTAATGTTTAACTTTGGGCTTTATGCCTTTGTGGGCTTTAATGAAATTTCTTTCACTTTTCTTTCAAAAATAAAATAAATATATATACTTGCTTCTTGAACTATATACGCTAAGGTTAAGGAGCAATTTTTATCCGAAAGAGGAATTAAAACCGGAACAAGTGAAAAGATCTTCTCACTCTTTACGACTTTAACAGTTTTTCATTTCTTATTTTCTATTATTGGTCGTTGGATACACAGATATTTGTGAGAGATATTTATGAGATATTTTCAGTAGGTGATAAAGTGCTGAATGAAAACTAATTTAAACATATGAAGAAAGATCAAAGAACATAGTACTAGGCTTTTCAAAGCATTATTAATTAATCATATCTATCTGTGGTATCAAAACATGATGACTGGCTAATTAGTGCTCGAATTTTAAAGAAATAGGACTGTGACTGTGTGATAAAAGGGAGTGAAACTAAAACCTACATCCCAAGTTGTGGTATATTTATAATTTATAACAAGAATCAATCCGAACCAAACAATTTTGTATCCTTGCTTAATTGTCTTGTTATGGAATTTTTAACATTGTTTTTCACATAATTAAGGTGGGATAGTGATGTTAATCAAAGTTTAGTACTAGTCCATGACAGAGTAGTAGGAATACCGAATGCTCATTTTTTCTTCTAGTATCAAGTTTTTGATAAAAAAAATGAGAACAAATAATAACGAAAAATCTAGGATTTGCTACCGTGGCATTGACTAATATCTCCAAGATATTTATTTGCTGATTCGTTCAACTAATAACAGGAGTGTCATTATTAGATTTTTAATTGCTTATATTAGACTACGTGTGTCTTTGTTAATCGTGGACTGAAAATGTTGGGATACGTGGCAGTAAAGAATTGGCTATGCGGCAAAAATTAATCTAACGACACTATGAGGAGCTACACGTAATAAATATTGGTAGTGTCCTTTAATGAAAATTAAAGAAAAGCGATTGTCGTGGGAAGGTGGGTGATCCGTGGAGATTGAAGAGTCGCCTTATCCGAATAAACTAATACAGTTGCTATGTTTTGTACCAGTCTTCTCTATATACCAACCATCCTCTACCAACCATGATTTTGTGTATAGTTTTTTGTTTCCATGAATATTAGTGAAAAAGCGGGGTACAACAACCACACCCAATATTTCACTTAGCAATCCGTATGGACAACTCCAATATAATTCCAAGAGAATCAACTAGACAGTCAGACTCAATCAATAAAAATATATCCAAGAGTTGTATCTCAATTTCTCAATTCAATCCGCAATCAAACAAATAGGAATTTGCGAGCCCGATTGAATACAAGAAATAACTTAGACGGTATCAAAAACCAATATCCAAGTGTCAATCAATTTAATCAACAACCAAAGGTTGGATTCACAATTGATTGAACTTACGCACAACCTGTGATATTTTAATTATATAAACAAATATAATGCGGAAAAGAAATAACACAGACACCAGAAATTTTGTTAACAAGGAAACCGCAAATGCAGAAAAACCCCGGGACCTAGTCCAGATTTGAACACCACACTGTATTATGCCGCTACAGACACTAGCCTACTCCAAGTTAACTTCGGACTGGAATGTAGTTGAGCCCTAACCAATCTCGCATTGATCAAGGTACAGTTGCGCTCCTTACGTCTCTGAATCCCAGCAGGACTCTACGCACTTGATTCCCTTAGATGATCTCACCCACAACTAAGAGTTGCTACGACCCAAATTCGAAGACTTGATAAACCAATATGTCTCACATAGAAAAGTCTATTTGAATAGATAAATCTGTCTCCCATAGATAAACCTATGAGTTTTGTTCCGTCTTTTGATAAATCAAGGTGAACAAGAACAAATTGATATACCGGACTTATATTCCCGAAGAACAGCCTAGAAATATCAATCACCTCACAATAATCTTAATCGTATGATAGCGAAACAAGATATTGTGGAACCACAAACGATGAGACGAAGATGTTTGTGACTACTTTTTATCTTGCCTATCGGAGATTAAATCTTGAGAAAATCTTAGAGAAGATAGTACTCAATCACGATAGAAAACAACAAGATCAGAACACGCAACTACAGAGAAAATAGTTGGGTCTGGCATCACAATCCCAGTGAAGTCTTTAAGTCGTTAACCTACATGGTTTCGTGAAAAACCTAAGGTTAAAGGAAAATCGACTCTAGTCGCAACTAGTATCACACAGGAGGTGTGGGGATTAGGTTTCCTAGTTGCTAGAGTTCTCCTTTATATAGTATTCAAATCAGGGTTTGCAATCTAAGTTACCTTGGTAACAAAGCATTCAATATTTACCGTTAGATGAAAACCTGATTAGACTCAAGCTAATATCTTTCAACCGTTAGATCGAACTTAGCTTGTTACACACAAGTGAAAAGTGACTTTATTTAGATATGAGTAACCGTACCTAAACGTGTGCACCTTTGTTGGCTCAACAATAGTTAACCGAAGCTAGCCATATGAACACTTTCATATCAACCTTATTCATCTTAACCATAACTAGTTCAAATGACTCAAATGAAACTAGTTCTAGAGTTGTTCAATTGTTTATATTCTCATAGAAGTATACAAGTTATAATTGAAGAAAAATCAATTTTGATTCACTCGAATCAAGTCATGAACATTATAGTCACGGTTTGCAAAAGATTGCATTCCTTATTATACAAATGTATTAGTTCATGAACAAACCGATTTTAGAACATTATCAACTCAGGTATGCAAACGGGTACGCATACCTAAATGGCCAAACTAAGTTCGGGTTCGCCAGGACGCGAACTGGTATGCGTACCTTCCAAACTCATCAGAAATTCCCGGAACTGAACCTCACGCTAGTACGCGTACCGGTATGCGTACAAGATTCCCAGACTTTCACCAAACCAAGCAGTACGCATACGGGTATGCATACCATGGTTCCCGGACTTGGATTACATATATGCAAGTACGCATACTATGCTTATATCCAATTGTTCTAAACTCTTATTTCAATCATTGAAACATTCTCGGAAGACGACAATAGCTGTCTCACACAAACTATTAGCTTCAAAGCAATTTTCAAGTGATCGAATGATCAATACGAAACATTCCGAGTCTACATCAAATGACTGTCTCACACAAATCATGTAAGATGTTACCAGGCGATTTTCACATGATCATCTTTTGACTTTCGTCAAGAATATAAGATGAACTTGGTTAAAGCGAAAGCTTACTAACACATATTTCGAGAAATATGTAAGCGAGTTAAACTCAGCTCGAAATATCAAATGTGTATAATTGAAATCTATATAGCTATACGACTTTTGTCTCAAATAGGAGATAGAGTAGATAGACTTTTGAGTGATAGATGAGTTTAAGTCTCCACATACCTTTTGTTGATGAAGTTCCACAAGCTCTCCTTAGTAGTTCTTTGTCTTCATTAGATGAACGCCGTGAAGTCTAATGCTCAACTACACTTTATATCCCAATCCGATAGATACTTAGCTATAAGTAGACTAGAAATCAAGATTTATAGTTTTGACAATTAAACTTGACAACAAGCTTGAGATAACAACGCTTGCGAGTTTGACCGAGCAGTGCTCTAACAATTAGTATCATTAACGAGCTACACATTTGATCGGATGACTATCAGTATCAATATCCTAGAGCTGCACATTGGTTGGATGCCCTTTGGTTGTTGGCCTCACCAACCCATGCACCAATATTTTCTGGTTATGAAGATATAAAGTCGACAGAAATCATAACATGATCGGTTCACTTTTATAGATTCACAAAATCAGTAACAAAATGAAATAGATAATAAAAAATTTAGCTTCTAGAAATGGAACCAACATTTTTTTTTTAATCGTGATCGGTTTCACAAAACCATTAATTTTGCACTGAACCGTTTTTCAAATGGTTGTATGGTTTTAGATTCCTAAAAACCGTTCCTGGTGGATTCAGTTCTGGTGTTACTTCCCTAATTTACATTTTTCATTAAAATCAATATGTGGAAGGATGACTGAATACCTGGAAAATAAACCACATATACAAAAACCACAAAACTTGTTAGAATGGTTGCCTGACTTAATGGATGAATATAATATAATAACAAATGGAAGGAAGGTAATGTGGTTACCATCGTCAGTACCCGTGTGGTAATCCGATAAGAAAAATTGCTATTAACTTTAATCAGGAAGACTGACCTTTAACCAAAAATAGGAAGTTAGCTATGTCAACATCAATGGAAGAATTGCTGATTGGAGTTTATGTGGAAGTTAAAGACTACTTCTTCCATAAGAATGTTTGCTTGGAAAACAACTCAAGTTATCCTACCAACTAGAGAAATAATAGGTAAAATTCTGCATTATATTGAAGATTCTTACAAGATATGCAATTTCCAAAAGGAATCTCTTTCTCACCTACATATATATTGTACTTTCATGAACCAACAACTTATTAACCAACGGTTACTAAGTGAAATGTGGATTCCACAGCCTGTTGACAAAACACATATTTTGTGTCGACTTCTATTACTGATCCAAGCTTCTGTCTTGTTGGTAATGTGTCTTGTAAACATTTAAAGATAAATAATTTGATTCTCCTAGATGTATCCATACACCACAGACCTTTTCAAAGTCTGTTTGTTTTAGTATAGTTGAAACTAAGCCAGATTGATTTTGGAGTTTAGCAAATAATAATTTAATAGTAAATTCATCATTTCTAGTTAGGGTCCATCTGAGTTTGTCTTTTTTTTTAGTTTTCCATCCTATGTTGATTATAGTTTAATGTTCAAAATTTCCTTAACCATATGATTTTCAAAAACAGAATTTAACAAGTCAATATTCCACTTATTAGTATCAGTGTTGATTAACTCTGACATAAGCGTTATGTTTGAGCTTCCTCTGGGAAAAAATTGTGCTAGAATCTCATCCCTGTTTGGTAACTATCTATGTTCCCAAATGTTTATGGAAGAGCCATCACCCACTTCCCAATCACTATTTTTTTAATGTGTTATATCCCTTGCAGGATGCAGTTCCATATCCAAGAAACTTTTGATTTCTTCATAGAATGAAGAACTCCTATTTTCTTTAAGTATTTTCCTTTTAAGATTTGTGCCCATAGGTCATCAAGGTGACTAACTACCATGCTATTCTGCTAATCATAGCTTGGTTAACCTCATTAGCCTCTTTGAAACATAGCCCCCCTTGGTCTACAAGTCTAAACAAGAAGTCGAAAGATTTTATTTATATTCCTTCAGAGTTTGTGTTTTTCCCCCACCAAAAGTCTCTTTGAATGTCATTGATTCTCTTAGTAATTTTCTTTGGCAAAACAAAACATCCCATACTAAATATGGGGATGCTATATAAGACAAATTTATTCAACACGATTTTACTTGGTTGGGATAAAAAAAAAATCCTAGCCAACTTCTGATTCTTTGTTCCATTTTTTCAATAATGTTATCAAAAACGTTGAATTTTGGCATTTGAATGAAGATAGGAACCCCTAGATGTGTGTCTTTTATGTTGATTTTTTGATCTTTAAGAGTCTAAAGATGATACCTTGATGTTTGTTATGAACTTTCTTACTGAAGAAGAGCCCAAACTTAGAGAAGTTGATAACTTTCCCTGCAGAAATACTAAACGTATTGGTAGCATCTATAAGGCTTTTACAGCTTCCCAGGTATACTTTAGTGAACAAAATAAGATCGTCTGCTTAAATTCTTGGACCTTTTTTTTTGTTTCTAGATGGCATAACAGACGAGAGAAGACTTCCATACACAATATGAAAAGATAAGGGGATAAAAGATCCCATCGTCTAATCCCCCTTAAAGGTTTGAATTCATGACAAGGATTACCATTGAGGAGGACCGCAATGGAAGAAGAGTAAATGCATTGAAAAATAAGCTCACACCACTCTTCAGAGAATCCGAAAGCTTTAAGAGTTTGTACTAAAAAAATTCAGTTTACCCTATCGAACGCTTTCGACATGTCTATTTCGAGACTTATGTTTCGAGTTTTCTTTTTGCTTTTCTTCACTAAATGCACAATTTCATGGGCAATAACAGAAATCTGCCTGGAAGATAGAAAAGCTGACTATAGGGGTGAAGTTATCTTTTCCCGAGTTTTTCTGAATCTGTTAGCCATAAGTTTTGCTATTACTTTATATGGAGTATTACACAAACCAATTGGTCTGTAGTCAGTTGGAAATTTTGGGTTGTTTGATTTAGTAATAAGGAACAAGAATGTTTTGTTTAAATTGCTATGAAGCTGTTTGTTTTTGAAAAAATCTTGTATTACTGCCACCAATTGTGGACCTATAATCTCCCAGTTATGTTTGAATATGAATCCATCCGGACCTGGAGCTTTACTATGTTCGAGTTTGTTTTACCACATCCCAAATTTCTTCATGAAATGGGATATATTTCATGATATTAGTTGAAGCAATATTTTCTTCCATAGATATACAAGATTGAATATGAGTAAAGATTTCCTGTTCAGTATTCGAATTTGAATCCGAAAACAGATCAGAGAAATAAGATGTTAAAACTTCCTCTATGTGTAACCCTACCTTTTTCTATCTGTGTGTAACCCTACCAGTTTATAATTTTCTACTATGAGCCTATAGAATATAGAGATGGCACAAGGAAAATTGGGTAGTAGTTAGAAATGTTTTTAGCGGGAAATAGCAATAGCCTTCCCACTCATAAATAATAAAAGTGACCTTTTCTCTTTCCATTGGCCTTTTCTTTCCCAATAAAATAAAAATAAATAAAAAGAGTAAAAAAGATTTGTCTGCTTTTCACACGAGGAGTATAGTGTGGTCCCCACAAATTTGCACTTTTCTATCTCAACTTCTACAGCCAAACCAAAACGAGAGAGAGAAAAAAAAAAAAAAAAAAAAAAAGTAAAGGGCTGAGAAAAACGAGAGAGGATCTCTGAATTTGCATCAGTGAGAGAAAAAAAAAAACAGAAAAAAGTTTCTCCTACAAAGTCTGAGCTTGTTAGAAGATCTAATCTTGTAATTTTTATAGGTAATAATTCTTCTTCAAATTTCATCTCTTCTATTATCTGAGTCACGACTTGTTGATTCTGCTTGTGTTATAAATTAGATTATTCTTTTCATCCGTTGTTTGTTTGTTTGGTTGTTTTTCTTTTGTTTGTGAAGAAAGATCTGATGTAGTGAAGACTCAAGTGTTTTGCTTCCTTTTTTTTTTTTTTTTTTTTTTTTTTGTGATTCCTTCCAGTTAAATTTCCTTTGTTTTTTACTAAAATTTATTGTGTGTGTTTTGGAAAATTGCTTGGGTTATCCAAAGATTGAGTTTCTGTTATCTAACTTGGAAGCTGGTTGAAGTAAATAAGTTATTGTGTTTCATCTGTTTGTTTCCTTTGAAGCTTAGTATAGGAATTATGTTGGATCTTATTTTCCTTTAAACTTTATTAGCTATTACTATCATTTTTCGTTGAAGCTTAGTTTAGGAAAGTTTGTGATTGAGTTTTTTTTTTAAGATCCAAAATTAACAGATATTGTAGATTTGTTATGGAATTTTAGCGTTGAAGATATTTGCTTGGTATTGTCTCCTTTGATTGTATCGTGGGAATCAATATGAGCATTTTATCGGTTTTTAACCTTTCTTGTTTATTTAAGTTGTGTGTATTCTCTCTATTTATGTATGTGTATGAGGTGCTAGGATTTGTTTTTGGTGTCTTCTTCTTTATTGTGTATGTAAGTTTTGTTAGCTTAGTCATTGTAGCCCGCCAAATTGAGTTGCTGTGCTAGATTTACTACTCTTACCCGACAACATTTTCTCGAGTTTGATATTTTCTTTGTTCAGTAATATGGCAGTCGACTGATGTTTTTGTTTGTTGATTTCAGAAACTTCCAACGGAATTGTGGTTCATCGGCTAATTTCAGAAAGTTGTACACCGTGAACTGTTAGTAAGAGATTTCATCTTCTCACTGATTCAGTCCAGGGCGTTATTACAGAGCACGGTGACATACAATGGGTCACCTGTGTGATTTCTGTGGGGAGCAAAGATCCATAGTATATTGTCGTTCAGATGCTGCTTGTTTATGTTTATCTTGTGACCGGAATGTCCATTCTGCAAATGCCCTCTCTAAGCGCCATTCGAGGACACTGGTGTGTGAAAGATGCAACTCTCACCCTGCCTCAGTTAGGTGCATTGAAGAGAATACATCACTTTGTCAAAATTGTGATTGGAATGGACATGGTGGTTCTAACTCGTCTTCAGGACATAAAAGACAGCCAATTAATTGTTACTCAGGCTGTCCTTCGGCATCAGAACTATCTAGGATATGGTCATTTGTCCTGGATTTTCCATCCATGGGAGATCCTAATTGTGAACAAGGAATGGGGTTAATGAGCATTGATGAAAACACTGTTAGTAACAGTTGGGGACCTAATGAAACAAACAACAATGCAGATGCAGCTGATACCCCCGGAAATAATGATGCTGAAAATCTGGAGAAGCTTAACATGTGGATGGAATCGTCTTTGATGCCTGAAGGGAACCAGGGTGGTGGAGATCAGCAGGATTCAACTACTCCGAAGGTGACTAAAATGACTGCATTATTTTATTATCTGAATGGTGCTTATGTATTGTCCATTTGGAAAATTTCATCTACCCAACATTAGGCTGCGAAGTCAGTCCACCTACAACATACACTTACACATATGCATCATGCAGGGAGGTGGGGCACATCTTATGATGGGTTCCACGTAGGGGGTGAGTATCGTCCATTCTCTAGGCGTTTCTTAAAAATCGTTCTCCTGTTTTTTTTTTCTTTTCTTATGGTCCATAAAACAGTGTTCTTGTTTGTTACTTTTCCACGTCTAAAATAACTATTTTTTTCCGGCTTAGTTCTTATTTTTCTGAATTTACAAAAGAATCTGTTAGTGTTACCGAGTTTTTGACAAAATACCTTTAGGTTAGGCATGTGATTTGATATTCCCACCTCCCCTGCATTTAGTTTTGATTATCATTGGCAATTTCCAAGTTCCACCACAAACCATGCTGACCGGTTTTCCTCATTTGGAAATCTGTTAATTGCGCTTACTTCTTTACTTCAGATGCAGATTCTGTTTGCAAATGCTGCCACTAGACTGCATTGAACTGCCTGCTCTGATTTTGAACTTTGTACAATTCGCTTTCCCTAGGCACTTTTGAAGAACTAAATGTTGTTTGATGTGCAGCACTCCCCAAAAGACCTCGAATTCAATGAAAGTGATCTCTATGAGGATTTCAACGCGGCTGATGTTGACTTAAATATTGAAAACTATGACGAACTCTTTGGTATGTCCCAGAGTCACTCTGAACATCTATTTGAGAATGGTGGGATGGATAGTTTGTTTGGGATGAAGGTTATGTCTGCTGCTGATTCCAACCGTCAGGTATATTTGCCACTAGTTTCAAGAGTCGGGCTGTGAAACTGATCTTTTGTATATTCCAATATGTTACAATCTTTCTCAAGGAACACATCCGTTCTTTGGTTACTTGGGCTATGCATGCTTGTACTTAGTATGTTGTAATATCCCATGATGTTTGTTACTAAGTAATTATCTCAGCCTTTGGAAGCAAGTATTAAGGTTCTAGTACATCAACTGAGTTTTCCCAAATTCACTTTGCCACATGTTTCACCTTTTAGCTTACAAGTTATAGCTAACATGTATTTCTTCATTCTCAGGGTTTTTCTGGTGGAAAGTCTAAAACAAAACAGCAGCCAGCTTGCAGTGCTTTATCCGCTGATTGCATAATGACCACGAAAACTGAACCAATCATATCTTCTTATCCAGAAAGACAAGCCAATTCATGTCACTCACTTTCATTTTCTGGTTTGACGGGGGAGAGTAGTGCGGGAGATTATCAAGACTGTGGGGTATCTCCGATGCTTTCAATGGGTGAACCTCCATGGTTTCCACCAGGGACAGAAAATACATTCACAACAGCAGGCAGGAATAGTGCCGTCTTACGTTACAAAGAAAAGAAGAAAGCCCGCAAGTAAGGATACATAACCAATACGGCAGACTATAAAAATTATATGCACTCCAATTTGGGATAGCTCTGTTGGAAATTGTGAATCCATATTATTAATTTTTCTTTTTCTTACGAATTCAAACAGATTTGACAAGAAAATACGGTACGAGTCTCGCAAGGCAAGAGCTGATGTGAGGAGGCGTGTGAAGGGGCGTTTTGTAAAGGCCGGGGAAGCTTACGATTACGATCCTCTATGCCACACCAGAAGCTACTGAGAGTATAATTTCAAACTATTCTGGAAGGAAGGAAAGACTGGCTAAAACTTTACTTGGAAAATAAAAATATTTTGAGAGAAGATCCCCTGAGACCATATTTTCTCCCTGCAATAACAAGTTTTGTTACTTTTACTTTTCCCAGGGATGAGATGTTGTGTAAAAAAAAGGCATGTATAAAAGAAACTGAGCTCCAGCAGTTGTCTGGTAGAAGTTCACGTCGAGAAATCCAGCACCAAGCAACACTAGTGTTATCATCAGTAACAACCATGCAGATTATAATGTACCAGTTGATGTCAACACTGCAGCATGTCTGGCTCGATGCAAGCTATGCTAAAGATGGTATCCCTTCTCTTGTTGAGGCCAAATCACATGTTCTGTCTCTTCAGTGAATGGAAAGCCATCTGTTTTTTGTCCCTACTCTTAATATCTTATACATTTCGTCGCCAGCTCTTCCTCCTTCCAGATGTTCCTTCTCATTTTTCCGGGGGATTACTCTCAGGATTTCAGCTACATGTTACAACAGGTGCAATAACTCGTGGCTATACAGACAAGAAGAATAGACTCCAGTTGTTTTTTATAATGTTCATAATAACATTTTTTTACCGTGAGATATGTACAACAAGATCATCCATGTAAGTTGGGTGTGTATCCCCTGATTGCATGATACAGTAAGAAACTGTTGTAGAAGCCATGTACCTTTCTTTGTTTAATTTGTCTTGTAAAAAAGTTACTAAAGTCGTCTTGTATCTCAGTTCTATATGATAAGGTTATTCTCGTTTTTGCATCCGAGGGTGAATTAGGAAAAAGTTTTCATGTGCCTCATACATTTCAGTCACATGGCTTGGAGAGGTTGCCAATCCCACAAAACAGATAATGCCGAACACAAATCTTACAGTTCAATTCACTTGGCCTGGATAGGTTACCAAACCTACCAAACAGATAAAGCCCAACACAAATCTTACAATAACAGATGTCCGGAAAGATACGGAACCTTGTCTGCTAAGCTCTGCTTTACTGTGTTTCAGCAATCTCTATCAAGAGACGACTCTCCTAATTAATTCACACGGAACTCTCAACTCCGACAACAATCCACCTAAAAACTCACCGTCAAACTCACTCACCACATTCATGTATCTTCTAGCCCATGTCAAGACTTCTCCTTTCCCGTCAGAAAAGTGGGATTTGACTGCGCCATACACAAATTTTGCTCGGACCCTATTTGCAGCATCTATTCCATAAATAAAAATGACAACTCCTTACAACCTTGAAATAAAAATCTGATATACAGCAAATACAATAACATTCCCTATCTGTTTATCCTTTGCATACTAAAACGTTCAAATATAATACGAATCCCACTTGGTCCTCTACCATTAGACACTAGAGTTTCAATTTGATTTATACTAGGACACAACAAAATGCAGGAGGGTTGGATTTTACATATCTCCAACCAGATACCTGGTATGTCTGGGGATCCAGATCCCTACAGATATGACCCTAAATAAACCAAAACAAAAACGCAACTGGGGTACCTACTTGGTAAGTACCATACATCCATGCTGAGCCGCTTTTGGGGTTCAATCAAGGGGAATCACTGGACATTCTCCATGACAGAAAACAAACCGAGTTGATGGAATGAAAACATTCAGGTAGATATCTCTATAAGTGTGGTGTGGGTGTTCTATAGAGCTACATGCTGGATTCATCTTCTTCTCCTGTCACTTTGGTAAGGATCCTCACTTTCTTTATCCTTCAAAAAGCCGAGAAACGCAAGAAATCCAAAAAAGAAGAACCCCCCTGACGACCAGCCTCCCCCGCCACCTCCACCGCCACCGCCATCTCCATCATCACCAGGTGGCAATCCAGTCCCTCCATCGTCAAGGTCGGGTGATTTTTCCTTTCCTAACATAAACATAAGATAGAGAAAGAACTTAGAATAGAAACATTTGGAAAAAAAAGAAGAGATTTACTGATCCAATACTAGCACGTGAGCTAGAACGAAACACAAAACCGTTGAGGGTTAAACCACTCATTGTGATACAAAGATCTTACAATGCAATTACTGAGGTAAGGTTGTTTAAAACGTGACAGCATAAATATCAAGAAAATGATCACTTCTATGGAATACTAATGAAATGAACACTGAAACATGGATATGTACCTTGAACAGGAGCAACTGTAATTGTTGAGGACTCGCGTGTAACAGTTTGGGTTTGTTCTGCACCACATCTTGCATTCTGCACAAGTAACACAAATCAACACTTCAAACTAATACTTCTGTTAGCAATCCAAGTGAGGACAGTGAAACATTTTAAATACTAATTCTCGGAGCAGGGAATACATTGTAATCAGCTCTTCATCCTAAAAGTTACAATTTTGTTCCATGTTCTCAATGCATTACAAGAACCAGCTCACTGAAATGCTTCTTCTTAGATATGTTTGAAAAATAGGAGGAGAAAACCTCTGTAAAGGAAAGAACCTTTCTATCAAGTTAACAAATTTAAATGTTTGACTTTTGAGCCTAGTTCAAGTGTGTAACCATGGGTTAAATTTATTAACTTTGAAGGGAATCAAATCACATGGCGACGGCACTTCCCTAAAATGATAAAGTGTGTTTTGCTCAGTTTTAGTATTTTCGCTGAAGACCTCCTTTTTTAGTTGTAATTTCTGTTAAGATTAAACTCTAAAGGCATCTATTCCAAATTCTAAACTTCATAGAAAAGTGAAAAGCAATAAAACAGTATGAATAAATGAACTCACCATAGCAGCACATATTACAGATCTGGCCTGCATCTTAGTTGCAAGTTTGATTGATCCGGCCTGCATTTTAGTTGCAAGTTTGATTGGTTTCATGCTTTGAAACATCCCTGGTCGTAAGTTGAGCGCATTAAACTGGGCATCCATTCTACCTGTACAGAAAGATAACAGAGTTGGGGGGCATCGATAATAATTCAGTATAGTACTTCAGAACAGGTACAAATTATATCACAGGGAGTAATACTAAGCTATAACAGAACTCCGCATACACTAATATGGTGTGCAAGATGGTAACCTCAGATTTCATCACGAAAATCCAAGTCAAGAGTTAGCGTTCATTTTCTTTTCTTCTTTTAACTATAAACTAAAGCTTTTTTATAATATGAAAAACTGAAGAAACTTTTCTATAGTTAGGGTTTTAGAATGTACCTTGAGGTCTCCTAGCTGATATCATAAGCATTGGCAAAGTAGCCGTGGATGAAGACATTTTCACTGTACTTCAACAACCGACCTGAAAGGTTGAGCAAGTTTCTATCAGGCCTAAGAGTCAGAGAAAGATAACACAAAAAGGCTCGCAACATCCACAATGGTCACAAAATCAGCATACTCATTTGCATCAGTAATTGGCAAACTAAGAAAAAGTTCTTAAACACGCCGATTAGAGTGGCAAAGTAATCCCAACGTGTTCCCTACCAGCCCTTGTTCAAACAGAGATGGTTGAACCCTTGTTGTAAAAAAATTAATTGTTTTACTGTATTAGAAATTCTCAAGTTCATAAAAATGGGTTATCCATAGTTAATATCGAAATTAAACTAATTAAAGTATCAAATAAGGGATTCAAATTCAATGTCTTGACACACACACAGACCCAACAAAAAAATTGCAGCATAGTTTGATACAGCAAATTGGGTAACAAAAGAGGAATTTAAAACCCTATATATTCTAATGCAACAACAAATTAATAACTTAGCATGATATTACCTTAACGAATATGGGATAGCGATTCCTCAAACAGTTGGAAGGAATTGAGAGAAAATTTGAAGCTCTCCCCCCAGGAGATGAAGACGAAAGAAAGGGTGTAACTGAGAAATTGCCGGATTAAGTATTCAATCTCAATTTTACTAGACAAAAGCCCCTAAACTCTCTCCGTATTACCTTATTCTTCCTAAACCGCCTAAGAAGCCCATGAGTTCATCCAGTCCAAAAGCCCATACTTACACGCTTCAGTTTTATCGGAAACTCTACTACGGATTTAAGGAGGAGTCGGAAATTAGGAAAGTATACTCATCTGAACAAACACTGGAACGGCTAAAAACAGGACACTTCTATTCTCAAACCCCTTTCCTAAAACTAATTAAACTTCTTCTTATAAATTGAAATTCATACACCTATTTCTTTCTTCATTACTTCTAATCTATGATCTTTCATTCTTGTTTTTCACCTTCTTTACTTGTTCTGCTCAAGAAATCAAAGTATTAATTTAGTAGTTCGTGCATTCTTTGCATCTTCTTCTGTAATCAGTCTTCTGTGCATTACTTGTGTTCAATCAACAATGGCGATGATAAGGGATTTGGATTGGGATCCATCTAAAGATCCAGTGGTAAACCCTCGTACAAGAATTCGATGTACAAGCTGTATAGGCCCTCCAACTCCAAGGTATGTAAATTTGTTTATTTTCGTTGTGAATTTCTTAGCTATGAATTAGTTACATTTCGTTTAGTCCTGCAACTTATGATTCTAGGGTTTTTCGTTTCTTTATATGCTTAAAGATTTGATCTTTTTGTTGAAATTAGTTTACATAATTCTCATATATATGCTCCTTTCTTGCTTCTTGTAGCAGAGTGCTATATGCTTTTGCTGTTCTGTCTCAAACTTATTACTACCCCGAAAAGACATTGAGTATAACATCCATTGAAGAGGGGTGGAAATCCAAAGATCTTAGAGGATGGAAAGCTGATTTAAGAGTATCAACACACTTAGAAGGTACTGCAGAAGAATTGTTTATGTTGTCATGCAAATCTTTGATTTGTCTATATGGAGTAAATGACAGCTACATATGCAACCCAACAACAAAAGAAGTCAGACATCTGAAAAAGTTGCATGAGAGAGATGGAATTGGGTTTGGATTCGATGCAACAAAAAATAAATACAAGCTAGTTTTGTTGCATTTAAGTGGTGAATCAACATGGTGCGAAATTTTTACTCTTGGCACCAATTCCTGGAGCAGGGCCAAAAATGAAGACCAGACCATGCCGCGTACTAACAACGGAAAAGCCTCGTATCCCACAACAATATGAGAATCAATTTATTGGATTACCACGCCTAGAATGCACATCATAAGTTTCAATGTTCAAAGCGGGAAATTCAAATGGATCTGTCTACCAGTGTATATTCAGACTAAAAAGAAACAACTGGAGCAAAATATACACATTAGTTTGGTTCAAGTACTGGGAAGTCTATCTCTGGTGCAGCACAGTGGGGTTGATAAAAGGCTTGATATATGGATACAGAAAGAAGGTACATTCCGCAGTGACGACGTATTTCAATGGACGATAAAATATAGTATCAATCTTAGAAAGCTTCCGGATCATACTGCACCAGGGTATCCTGTTACACTGATAGGCATTCTAGATGCGAAGATTATATTGTGGTCGACATGGATTGGGTTGGTTTCTTACGATCTAAGGACCCAAGTGTTTGAAAGTGTCTATCAACCTTCAGGTTGGAATCAAGAGGTTGTCTATCAACCTTCAGGCAATATATATGAAGGGGGTGTTGAACAAGAACTTGTTTAGTGTATCAACCAAATTCGGGTTAGCTTAATGATATGGTTATTATTCAAAGAGTAGAAATAAGAGAAGACGACATGTATAGAGAGAAAAGAACAGAGAAGAGGGTAGAAAGAAAGAAGTACAGAGAGGAAGAAGATTTATCAGGATAATAACACTAATGAGATATCCCTCACTAGTTTCCACTTCTTAATATTTATACTTAAAGAGTTCCAACCGTACCAGACTCTTACAACCATGAACACATAAATAAACTGACTAACTGAAACATAAAATTGACTGAAACCACATACATAATAACTGACTTACACACTTATCTCCAATAACGACTCAATCACATTATGCACATATCATTCCTTCCCTCTTTAAACAACCTTGTCCTCAAGGGGGAATTCTGGATAACGATGAATGAACTTGCTGTAATTCATCCAAGTTGCATCAGCAGGTTCTGTTCCCTTCCACTGTATTAGAAGTTTGCGGTATTCGTGAGGGCCATACCGAGTAATCTTTTCTTCTAAAATTCTTTCTGGACATGGTTGAATGACTTGATCATGATCAACAGATGGAAGAGTATCTAGAGCTTGACTAAGGGAACCCAAATGCTGCTTAAGGTAGGAAACATGAAAAACTGGATGAATTTTCGAAGTGGAAGGTAAATCCAAACGATACGCCATTGTCCCAACCCGCTCTAGAATTTGATAAGGTCCATAGAAACGTGGACCAAGTTTGATAGCTCGCAGTAATGCAAGAGAAGTCTGTCTATATGGTTGCAGTCTTAGATAAACCCAGTCACCAACTGAAAATTCTTTATCAATACGCTGCAAATATGCATTCTTTTTCATCCGAGATTGAGCTTGCACCAAGTTATCCTTCAAAAGAGTGAGAACATATTGTCTGTCTTTCAAGTGATCATCAACAACTTGTACTTTATTTAGCCCAGGAACATATGACGCAAAGTAGGGGGTTTACATCCATATACAATTTCATAGGGAGACATCTTGGTAGAAGAATGGACGCTAGTGTTGTACCAAAATTCAGCCATAGAAATCCAGTCAGCCCAACGCTTGGGGTGATCACCAGCAAAGCAACGAAGATAATTCTATAGAGTGCGGTTGACAACCTCAGACTGCCCATCTATTTGCGGATGATAGCTAGAACTCATACATAACTGTGTACCCTGCAACTGAAAAATCTCACGCCAAAAGTGGCTGGTAAAAGTGGCATCTCGATCACTTACAATGGACTTGGGTACACCATGGAGCCTAACGATATTATCAAAGAATACTTTAGCAATAACAGCAGTCGTATAAGGATGAGAAAGAGATAAAAAATGTGCATACTTCGACAACCGATCCACAATAACCAAGATGACAGAATTACCTCGAGAAATAGGGGGTCCCTCGATGAAATCCATAGATATATCAGTCCATATCTAATCCGGAATAGGAAGAGGTTGCAAGAGACCCCCTTGTTTTGTCGTATCACTCTTGTATATTTGACAAACTTCACAATTACGGATATACTCACGAACTGTACTTCGCATCCCCTTCCAGTGAAATGAATTCCGAACACGAGCAAGTGTTTTATGATATCCAGAATGACCCGATGTTGGAAAACAACACATTGCGGCTAAAACTTGAGGAATTAGTACAGAAATAGGACTTAGAAGAACTTTTCCTTTGTAGAACCATACACCATCTCTGAATTGATAATTAATGGAACCCTCATTGGAAGACTCAACCATTGTTTTGATTGTACCATAAAACTCATTATCTTGAACTTCTTGTTGAATGTCTGACCACCAGCCAAAATTAGCTAACGATACGGCAGAACATTGAAATTCTGCTTGGCGAGAAAGAGCATCTGCTACCCGATTCGCTGCACCCTTCTTGCATTCAACTGTGTAATCAAATCCAAGTATTTTGGGTAACCACCGTTGCTGATTTGGTGTTGTAATTCTTTGCTCCAAGAGATACTTAAGGCTGAGTTGATCAGTTCGAACAACAAATGGTCGTCCCAATAAATATGGACGCCACAGTTGAATTGATTTAACCAATGCCAACATTTCCTTTTCATATGTGGATAGAGAAAGTTCTCAACCCTTTAATGCCTTATTAAAATATGCAATTGGGAGCTGATCTTGCATGAGAACAACACCGATTCCCACTCCACATGCATCACATTCAATAACAAAATCTTTAGCAAAATTTGGGAGACTAAGAAATGGAGGTTGAGTACCTCCTTTAAATGATTGAAAGCCTCTGTTGCCGTTGAATTCCAACTGAAAGAATTTTTCTTAAGTAGAGCAGTAAGTAGGGCTGCAATAATACCATATCCACGAATAAATTTACGGTAATAACCAGTAAGACCGCGTAAAGCTTTGATGTTCTTAGGAACTGGCCAGTCGATAATACTCTTGATTTTA
>JAJJMB010005364.1:904750-943826 GCA_023531105.1 Papaver atlanticum | reverse complement strand
TAGAAAGAAAGAAGTACAGAGAGGAAGAAGATTTATCAGGATAATAATACTAATGAGATATCCCTCACTAGTTTCCACTTCTTAATATTTATACTTAAAGAGTTCTAACCGTACCAGACTCTTACAACCATGAACACATAAATAAACTGACTAGCTGAAACATAAAATTGACTGAAACCACATACATAATAACTGACTTACACACTTATCTCTAATAACGACTCAATCACATTATGCACATATCACTTAATTACCTTGATTTTTTTCTCCTTCTTTGTATTGAGGCTTCCATTTTTATGTGAATGAAAGTTTTTATTAGCTTCTTCTGTAGTTACTGAATTGAGTAAAGTCAATTCATTATCGATCAAAAGAAAAGAAATTCATCTTATGAATTGATAAGTTATATTGTTCCAGACGCACGAATAGTTTTGTTTTAGTTTTCTTTGGTTCAATTTGTCCTTGACACTTTAAAATGATTAAATCATCATTTTTATTTAAAAAAAAGGACAAGAGCCATTTGCAGGACTGCAACATTTTGGAACACATTATAAAAATGAAAGTTGATGGTTCTTTTCCCTCTTCATATTTTTCTGAGTAAATTAATGATTTTTCATTTACTTTTTGATATATATATAAACTATTAATTTAGGATTGCTTGTACGTGTGCAATCAAAACATCATGAAGAATAATATGGAGAATATTTGGACCCAGTAATGTGGCCGACTAGTTTAGTTTTGAAGTTGCTCAATTTATATATAAAAAATGATTTACCATGAAATTAGTTAAAATACCAGTTTTTTATATGGGGGATTTTGTGTTTCCCCCTCAAAATAAATAGTTATTTTGCATTACCCCCTTTATAAATAACTAATAGGTAAAACCCCCTCTACATTATAACTGCTGTTACAACCAATTTAGCTGTGTACGTGTGGTGCACATGTGTGTTGTATATAATAATTATTCTTAAAAACCGCAAAACACCCTTTATCCCGAATTAAAAATCAGATACGTGGATGAAAACACCCGTTGATCTGAAGTTGCGATGAAAACAGAGAGAGAAAGATCTACTTCTTCCTCGTCTCCTTTCCCTAAAGAACATGCCAATTTCATAAAAGAAAATAGAAAAATGAACAGACCAATTATCAAAACCATTACAATGTCCTTGATTTGCTGCCGATAAAATCATTGTTGCTGATCAATTTAGAATTGTCTTCAATTCATCGCCAAAATTCCATGTAGCTATCAACATCCATCAATTGTTTGATTCATCTAATTTATAGTTTGATTCACTCAATCATTCGTACCCCCGAATTGAAAAATTGAACCATGAAAACCTATGTATATTGAACTCAATCAACTACGAAGGAAAAAAACAAACTTAGGTCGAATCAGAAACTTGATTTGATACGGAAGACGTCAATCTCTATCTCTTCTCCTGCGAATTGAAGGGTGCCGATTGATACATGTCTTGAGATAGATCTTTCGGGCGCATACTTGGGTTTGACTTTAATATCTGTTGCGTTGTAGGTTTAATGGCGTCGGTAGTCTCCTTATTTTTTTCTCCTTTACGTTTCTTAATGGTGTTAAATAAACCTCCACCATAACTTCTTTTTCGATTAAACTCTATCATCCTCTCTGCTGCCTGTAATTTTTTTAATTCTTTTTTTTTGCGTGTTCTTCACTGGCGAAAGAAGATAAAGATGAAGAAGAAGAAATTCTGAATCTCTCTCTGTTTTTTAATCTAATAGCACGTGTCATTTTTAGGAATCTTAAAAATAATTTATGACTCTATTACCTACACATGAGCTGCACGTGCACAACTAAGAGGGTTGTGACGACTGTTATAACCGAGAGGGGGTTTTACCTATTAGTGATTTAAAAAGGGGGGAATGCAAAATAGCTATTTATTTTGAGGGGGAAACACAAAATCCCCCTTTTTATATTTAAACTCGAAGTTATTTTTTTGAATAAATATGAAGGTCGGTTTGGCTAAACAATTTTTTATTATATAAATTTATTTATAATAAATGAAAATCGCGGATAAATACATCGAGACGTTGTTTTAGTCTGAGCTTGTTTAATACGCTAGTGTATTGTAGTCGACTGAGGTAATCCAACACAAATTATGTGTGTGTTGCATAAGGTTTTTGTCCATATTTTCGTTCTTCACGAACAATAGTGAGATTTCAAAAGACTTTAGTTGGGGATCGTAAAGCAAGGGAAGCTATCTTATTTGATAGTTATGGAACCTGTTTCTAGGTGTTTTTTGTAAAAATGATATCTTTAGATTATTTCTAGGTGACCTTGTGAGGAAGAATCAATTAGGTTACAGAACGGTTAACCCTTGTTGAGGAGCATCTTCTAAAGAAAATTAACATTCAGCTAGAAGATTTCAAGAGCAACATTTTAAATCAGCGTGTGTTCAAACTGGTGCACAAATACCATGGAAACAGGTTTTACATCTAGTCCAAAATCTGGTAGTAGGTAATTGGTGCAACATCAGTCATCAGTGTGTGTTTAATATGGACTAGGTCTTGGGGTTTTTCTACAAGATTATAGTTTTCCGCGTTAACAAAATTCTCTGGTGCCTGAGTTATTTCTTTTCCGCATTATATTATTTTATCTATACAATTGAAATATCACAAGTTGTACATATTTAAACCTAGATTGTATTAATTCAACTGTAAAGAACCTACAAGATTTGTTCTTATTAAATTTATATCTTGAAATATAAATTACAAGACTTGCTCTTGTTGGAATTCAGTTCGTGAACAATTCGGGTATATACTACCTTGTTAAAACAATCTTAAATACAGATTCGTAATTGCACATATATATTGTACAAGGATTGTCCATGTTCCTGAATAAAAAAATTGGTGGTGTACTAGTTACTCTCTCCTTTTCAATTGGTAGCATAGCAGGCAAGCACCGCAAAGACCTAATAAGTATGTGTTTGTAGCAATCCGAACATATAGACATGAATTTGAGCTTGTATCAACCAAGTTCAATTTACGTACCACCGGGATTTGATGGAACAAATTACTTACGGTGCAAAATAGCGATGCACTCATTCGTGCAAGCTCGTGATTTCCGAACTTGGATTCGGGTAATCTAGGGTTATCATCCTCTAATGGTCACTGTAAATAACAGAACTACTGCGAAGTATATAGTTGATTATGACGATATTGAAATCAGTGCTGCAAAGCATAATTCTGATTGATTGAATGTTATTATACATGCCAGAAGCCAAGATCTCCAACATCATGTGACTACTAGTGTAACTTCGAAAGAAGCTTGGGATATCTTGCAGACAGTATTCTAAGAGAATACCGTAGAAAAAGAAGAAAGGATTTGAAACTTAGCATCCGACTGAGAAAACCTTCATATGTATGATGATAAAACCTTTGATGAATTTAACCAATAATTCTCCCAGATAGTTAACTCCTCACATTCGTTAGGAAGAACTATTTCAAAAATATATATTGTGTGCAAAATTATCATGTCTCTACCATCAAGATACGAGTCTATAAAAACATACCATTACAGAGGCAAACGATCTTTGAACACTAACAAAGAGTGATCTTGTTGGTAAATTAAAGATCTTTGATAATGAAGAGATTTTTTTTGATGGGGGCAGATTTCGAAGGGGGCGTGAGGGACAAATAAAATGACGCCACGTGTCTCTGTAGTCAACCGTTTCTAACCAACGATAAGGGGTATTTTCGGTGTTCAATCAATTTATGTGTCTTATTCATTTTTCTTCTCTAGATATCTTAAGTTCGGTGTTCAATCAATTTATGCGTCTTATTCTTTTTCTTCTCTAGATATCTTAAGTTGGGTTTGGAACCTATTTTCATCTCGTACAGTAAATATATATATCATTAAATCAAATGATTTTGAACATTGGTTTTGGTCGAGGTATGTGGTTTTGCTTTGGTAGGAGAAAGCTTCAATCATCTTTTCCTCTCACAAACAAATTTCTCTGCAATCCCTACCCGTCTCATTAGAAGAACATGGATCAACAACCTTAATCACGCTAACACGAACAATGGGCTTCTGTTCTTTCTTAGGTTTAAACTGATCTATACTAGTTGATTTCAAAATCTCATTATCTATTGCCATCAGCATCAAGATC
The DNA here is from genome assembly GCA_023531105.1 of Papaver atlanticum. NCBI lineage: Eukaryota > Viridiplantae > Streptophyta > Magnoliopsida > Ranunculales > Papaveraceae > Papaver > Papaver atlanticum. Next base: position 939,690 of record JAJJMB010005364.1, on the reverse strand, counting down.
AATGAAACCCCAAAAAATTGCCCTAATTTGTATATAATTTTCAGCTGAAATCATTTCCTCTTTGTTTTATCTTTTTTAAAAATGGGGTGAATGAGAAATTAAAGTTTTCAAGATTAATGGTTTCAATTGTGGTATGTACTTGATCTGCAGAATATCATAACTTTAGTTTTTAATAGAACTACCAAGAACAGTTAACTATAGAGACAAAAAATACCAAAATCGATTATTTTTAGTAGCAGACAAAAATACCCTTATAAACTACATAAACAGATCTTTAGTTAGTTTACAAACAGTTAACAATAGAGACACGTGGTGTCATTCTATTTGTCCCTCACGGCCCCTTCGAAATCTGCCCCCATCAAAAATTTCTCGATAATGAACACCGGTCTGAAAAAGAGATAATTTTTCTTAAGGATGTAAACCAAACTAGCCCCCCTGAGGGTAAAACTACTGTGCCATAGACTAATGATGATACTCTATGACAGTTTAGAGAAATCTTGAGAAACATGAAAAAGAGATTTTCTAAAGATACAACATCTCCTAATCATAATACTTGGACTTGTGTTGATGATGATGTTCAATGATTCAACTGTCGTAGGATCGGACATTTATCTTATATATTCCCCAACGTGGAACGTAGACAACCAGCATACATTGCAACTCTCCAAAATCTTGATGATATGCCTGACGATTATTATTATCTAGAGTATACATGCAAGTTTGCATTAGCTTCTAGAAAATGTTTTTCGGTCACAAATTCTGACTCTCATGAAGAAGTGCTCCATGAAGATCCAGTTGCTAATAAAATTCTTAAGGAATGTCATTAGAAACTTTCTAAAACTGAAAGCTCTTTCTTCAGTAAGAAAGTTCAACATGACAGACTTCATAGTGAGAATTAAAACTTGCAAGACCAACTTGATTCTATTAGTGCAAGGGATTATCTCAAACAAATACGAGGTCTTAAGGAAGAAATATCCCAAGTACGTGATCGAGAGAAGGTACTTCAAGCAAAACTAGATAATTTGGAGAAAACTGAGACGAACTTTGTTATTTGATTAAGAACGAGAAGATCTCAAATTTGAATTTGAATCATCTAGTTAACGCACGTGCAAAGATCAAAAGGTTGGAAGAAGAAGAAATATGAGCTTGAAAGAAAGCTTGTTTGTCAATAGTAGCTCAGATAAGTTAACCATAAGTTAACCTCGATATTGGGAGCACGTATAAGTCATCGTGATACGCGAGGATTGGGGTATGAAGGAATATACGCTCCTATTATTTGTAAAAAGGTAAATTTGTCAAGGCTAAATATTCTTTTTAACCAAAATATCCCAATGACGACAAGAGTGAAGTACCTCTACCACCTGCTATTGACGGAAAGAGAAAATTCTATCAAGCTCCAAAGCAAGCACATACACATCCAGGTAACAACAAGCATCACTTTTTCGATTCTACAAAAAATTGCTTTTATTATGGAATACCAGGTCACTTGCAAAGGTATGTAGATTTCATAAAAGAGATAAAACCAGATCTAATCATGTTCATAATATAACAAGATCTGATGCTTCCAACTGGAGAAAAACTTATTTGCATAATATCAGTTTTTCCAGTGTTCCCTCAAGGAAGTTTCGAAACGATATTGGGGAGAAAAAGAAACCCGTTGCTCCTAAAGTCACTCAGAAATGGGTACAAAAGAATATCAACAAAGTAACAAATATCATTAAGAAGGATCTCCCATAAAATAGCACGACAAGGGACAACATCTTAATGAGGTACGAAGAAGTTGTTGAAAGTTCTAAGGACGTTGTACAATTCCTAGAGATCATGGATGACTTTATTTTAACTACCTGTGATATTCACCTCATCACAACTTGATTGTGTTGAAAGTGCATCCTCATCAAGAAAGACCCTAGTATGAAATTGTTGGAAAATACAGGGTACTAGAGAATGAAAACAAAGAACGAAAAGAATGTTGTATCACTAAGCTTCAAGGCCTTATGATTCTTTTCAACAATTATTTCGACCCTTCCCAAATAATTGGCGAGTATAATCGGTCAGCGAAATATTGCTTTCAGGATACAATGAAGGCCTAACAACGTTGTTTAATTCAAGGGTTGTACTCCCTTGACCCAACCAAGAACACATAGTAATTGTTTATGAAGATGCTTAGAGAGAAAGAGATTTTGATAAATTGAGATGGGAAGAATCCTTCGCTATTTATAGAGGGTTTCATTCATTTCGGGGATGTCTTTTCGTCTTCAAAAACCCCCCCCCCCCCCCCGGATAGCGGCAAACAATATTGGAAATATCCAACAGAAACATGGCGAGGAAGGAACAAGAACTAGGTAAAATGTTGAATATCTGGTAAAACCGTAGGATTTGTGATTTGATTCTTCAAAAAGTTTATGTCTATAAACTTGAGCAAGCTTCATGTTATATATATGCTTGATACCATGATCTATTAGTACCAAAAACACTATTGTTTTTGAGCTCTTATTCGCTAAGCGATTTGGTAGAAATCCGAGTATCATCATGATGAATTGTTTAAAATATACTTGAAGTTATATTCCCAATGTTTCTGAAGACAATAATTATTATCTTTATCTTGTTGATCCAATGCTCCAAAGAGGTGAGTCTATGTTTAAGAGGTCACATAAACTTTTAATTGAATGGTTTTATGACAATAAAATCCCAGTGTGGTTGTCATAATTGTCCTCTACGCACCTACAAATTAAAAGAGTCAATATAATTTATTTGGCTCAAGGTGTTACCACATCCCTAATAATGAGTCCAAAATGTAATGACTCGATGTGGGTATCAACACTTATTATGCACTTTGTAGAGTTCTCCCTGCCTATCTAACTCCTACGCAAGATATGGGAACAAGATCCATGGGAAATTCTACATAACAAGATAAGAAGCATATGCGCTAGATAATCAATCTAATCATAATGTTGATATTTAAACTTAGGTTACGATTACAGGGTAGAACTCTCAAGACATGATAATCATACAGATTACGGGTTCATCATTCATCATTGGTTAAGAGAATGGATCAAATGTGAAGTACTTATGATAGAAAAACCAATGCGGATAATGATCCGTATACCTCGAGCATGATTCCGTTTTATCTAACTTGATTTGTGTTTAAATTTTTAAATATACATGTTAGAAAAATCTAACAAATTCGATGAGTTTTGGCTTTTGGTTTTTATTGCAAAGAAAAAATTTCGATTCAAGCTTGTATTGTTAAACATCTCGATGTGATTTAAGCAATGGATATTCATTGGTCCTTAGCAATCTTAGTTCGAAACCGTTTATTGTTTAAAAACAATTTTTGTGTCATATGGATCATTTAAAAATTTCCCAAGCAATGATATATATACCTATGGAAATTGGGAATTTTCCAAACACCAAAAGAAAGTATTTTGAAACTACCATAATTTGGGCTCATGGTAGGTTGGTGAACCACTTCGCAAACCATGGATATCTGATGTTCGAAATATAAGGAGGTTGGCGAACCATTTGCAAACCGTAAAGTTCAGAATGGGACAGTTCACGAACTGTGGTGATTTGAATTGGTGAAATAGCCAACGGTTCACGAACCGTAATGCCCAGAATTCACGATATGGCTAACAGTTCACAAGCCGTTTCACCGACCGTCACAGTACTGAATTTTGCAGATGCTCATAAACTATTATTATAAATATGTTTGGCAATGCTACAACTCTCATAGACACTTTTAAGACATCTTTATTCACTAAATCACTATGTGTTTGTGGATTTATGTTTAGTCTTGAGTGTTATTGAACACGATTATTGCTTGAACGTTCACAACCTTCTTGGTTAATATGTGAACTTATGTTGCATGGTCCTTAATGACTTACATATATGCATCTTCTTCTTTGTCAAGAATCTTCTCTGCTTCCATTCCTTAGCCATTAATATTCTTGGCTGGAAAAGGTTAATTCTTCCTTCAAGAGTAAATCAAATCTTGTTTATACAGGTTTGTATCTTGTAGAGGATGATCACAATACTTGATCTTCATGATTACTTATTGTGTATTGTTTGATTATCATGAGATAGTTCTAAATTATTATTTTTAGTAACACAATCTCATGAGAAACTTTTAGTGATTGATTCTTAGCTCATATCTCCTTGTGGGATCGCTAAAATCCAACATTTTTCTTTCTCTTTTAGAGAAAGGTCGATTTTACTGTTCTTTTGGAATGACATCAAATGGGGGAGAGTTATTTCTGAATTTGTGTTTAATTTTCATATCTTTATGGGGAGTACGATTGTGGAATTATATAGAAGATGCTTGTACATATATATCTCCTTGATGAAAACACCAAGTTTTCTTGGTGTTATCGCCTAAGTAAAAGCTGGTATGTGTTTTCTAGTCTTGATACTCTTTTGTTTAATTGATCCCTATTTTTCGCCTTTGCCAATTTTGTTATAAAAAAAGAGGGAATTGTTAAGTAGTTTTCGGAGCATTATGCAAGTGAGGGTGAGTTATAATCTATAGGTTTTACCTATTTTGCTAAAGATGTAAGTATTAACTAAAGGGGGAGAACATATCACCATAGTATTGCTTCATAGTTGTGGTGTAATTGAACTTTGAGGAAGGTAACAATATTATGTTTATGTATAACGACCATTGAGTATAGTGATTTCTCATTCTAATAGAACTCTAATCAACTTATAAGTCTGATATCTTAAGTGATCGTCTATGGACAAAGTCAAGACAATACAAATTCAAGATATTCACTTGATAATATTTACGGTCCAAAACTGATTTACTATAGGATAAATATCAAGTGATTAGGATTAACGTGCAAGTGTTATTTACTTTATTATAATAAAACAATTATAATGCGGAAGTAAATTAAATGACACAACAAGATTTTGTTAGCGAGGAAACCGCAAATGCAAAAAAAATTCGGGGACCTAGTCTAGTTTTGAAAACTCAGAATTAAGCCACTATACAAAGAACAAAGCCAACTTCGTATAGTTGAGACCAAGTAATCTACCCCTAGCTACTTAGTTCCCTCAGTATTCCTGCGCCTACAACCGCCTGGTCAATGCACGTGAATCCCAAAACAGAAAATCACTACCTTTAGTTTCTTTACCGATGTACAATCTTAAACACTCAACTCATTTTTACCGTCTTCCAAACAGTAAAGGATCTAAGCTGTTTGGTAACTACTCCAATAATCTTTTAATAAAAAGATTCGTTGAGTTTTGACAAAGGCTCTTCCGTTTAAACTAGTTAACTCCTTTGTCGGGTAATATCAATCCAAATCATGAACTTAGATTCAGATTCACAACTATCAGATTCAAATATTGAAGAATACCACCAAATCATAGTTGTCGATCAATACGACTATATGATCAAATCTATCAAAGATAAATCTAATCTAAGTCGGACCTCAGCCGATCAAGATGCGTGCACAAATCACGAAATACGAAAGCCAATAAGAAAAATCTTCTTGTTTTCAAATCTTCAATTGCCTTCTTATGTACCTGCACACCACAAACTTGAATCCACTAATGATCGATCACACACAGGTTGGAGTCTGTTAACAATGGATGATCACAAGTTGTCTTTAGATCTAAAAAAAGTTCTAAAGATCCCGTCAATACTTGGATCTAGTTTGAGTGACCCTTATCTCAGAAGATAAGGCTCTCAAGAATAATCAAACTAGGTGCAATCAAAGTTTTCACAACCGTTAGTCAATCAAATCAATAATTGAAAACTAAAATAACAATGCAATTATCTAGTTTCCAACCAACGGTACTCGTAGAGCTTCTTGATCCCATAGAAGTCTTTAAATGAGCGGTCGTAAGAGATTTCCCCTAATTATGGTACTTTCCTTTCCGGATAGACGACTCCACAGAAACAAAGATGGGATTCTGGGAATACATATTTATAATAACCGCAATCGCACGGCGGCTAACTAGTAGACAACGACAAGTACGGGTCGAACCCATAGGGAGCGGTGGAAATACCAATAATCAATATTCTCAATCGACTAACCAACAATGATGTTTTTTTTTTGAAAGAATAATAACATAAAAATAAACTAAACATATAAAATGAATTCAATGGGAAAGATGGTAACCAGGGTTTATGGTGTCCACCACTATTTCTATTCAATTACTGAAACGCAACATAATTCATGATTATTTCTTTATTGTTCGTTCTATCGACACTACCTATTATATGTATTAGATGCGCAAATATCACTGGTATACCCTAAGCATGGCACATCAAAAGAGTAAATCCAAGCATGAACCATCAAATTGCATCAGCGAGAAAGTTATACGAAACTAAAATATTGATTCAAAAATAATATACGGCTCTTCTAAGCATAACCCATTAAAGATATTAACCCAAGCATTGAATTATCAAATAATGAGATAAAAATATATTTATGAACCTAACAATTATGCACAAAGGTTTTGTATACAAAACAAGTCAAGCAATAACTCATATTATCGATTAATCAGTAAAATTTATTCAAGAATTAGTCTATTCAAATCATAAAAGCCTCCATCCCATATATCAAATCAAAGTGTTCTCTTACATAAAGTGGTTTCTACCAAAAACCCTAGTTACAAGTTTAGCAGGACATAACTATGAGTTTCTTAAAACCCATCAAAATAGATAACAAGAATAATGAGAAGAAGATTAAACCCCATTGTAAAACAATCACAGCGTCGTCTTCTTTCACCTCCGTATCAGCCAATACTCCATCCGCCGACATTATTCTCCCAACCTCTCCTCTGTCTGTCACGAACAGAGATAAAACCCTTCAATGATCCTCCAACCGGCCTTTTTTTTTTTTTTTGTAAATATATGGTCCGTGAAGTCCAAAATAAGACCTAACAAATAATTTTCAAGTCCCGGTCCAGTTAACATACCTTACTCCATTGGCTCTAATCCCTGGTCGTCAAACCACCAGCTCTTATTCCCTGAACTGACACTTCACTCGAACCTACAACAACAACAAATACTTGATATTCCCGCTGATTCATTGCCTGAATCCAGTCCATATTCTTGAATGAATCAAACCAACTCCCACTGCAACCATCTCAGCAAACCACTTCACTTAATCTCAACAGAAGTACTTCAATCATCTCCCCAGATGCCAAATATACCACCATTGACGTCTACATCCAACACCTTTCTCCATCTTTTGTCATTTGAGTACCGACAGTTCATAGCTCAAAAAATTGCAAATACAGCTTCTCGGAGCTCCTTCCCAGGCTGCAATAATCTCTCTCAACTTCTTGTGTTCACGGTACTAACACCACCAGCTCTTCTGTCAGTCTATAGCTAAAGTACCTTCTAGTGCAGTCACCCCTTTGTTCTCATGCCTTCAACACCTTCAGTCATCATAACCAGTTGCCGCACCCAACGTTCAGCTGACGAAAATTCATCCCATATGGTGACCTGATGCTGCTTAACCTCTCTCAAGAACAACTTCCCTATCTAACCACCAGTTTGAGAATATGAACTCCACTGCCGCCTGCAATAGATCTGACCCATAGTACTTCTTCTTTCTAGACTGACCACTGCTGCCTACAAGCAACCATCGAGTTGCTACAGCTTCATTGCATCTTAAGTGTTTGCTGCCATGTAAAACTGCTACTTTAATCCTATTTTCAGGCCACACATAAACCAATTCAGTACACTGCTCGCAAGTTGATACGACTCTTGCCACCAGTAATCTGTTTGCTAACAATCACGTCAATTATCTCCATTCTGTCCCCTTCAGTTTATTTACGTCTGCAGTCTTCTATTCAGGGAAGATCTACCCATACGACCACCAATTATCCAGGACCCATCTCTGCCAGCTAACTATCTGTCCCAAACATCATTAATCGAACTCATGGCATGAACATGACTCTGCTGATGTTGCGCACGGAAAATCAGACTTCATCGGCAAAGGGAGGATGGTATAAAATGAAGAAGAAGATGACAGCTGCTTGGGAAATGAAAATGAAAACTCCTTTTGCATAGGCACAGACAGGTTGTTGTGGGAAAATGAGCCACGTCACCCACTACCTGTTGACTCTTCCAAAGAAAACTCTTAGGTGGCGCGACTAGATTGAGGCCTGTACCATTGTAGTGCCGATGAACAACATTGGTAATTCAAGTCGCAAACGCCATTTAACTTCTCATTTACACATTGTTTTATCAGTGATCGGATTCGTGAGTACTTTCTACCAAAAGCACTAAAATAGAGTCATTAGTAAAAAATTCGAGTCCTAGCTAATATAAATATGAGTATAAAATGTAGCACTTACGTGCTTATCAACACCACCACACTTATATTTTGCTAGTCCTCGAGCAAAACAAAGAATATATCCGCTCTACAGCTGGATAAATATTCGCTCAACAGCTGGATATGGAGTAATGTCTGCTAAACAGCAAGACGAATCCACTAAACAGTGGTATAGAGATGTCTGCTTAACAGCTAGACAAAACCACTAAACAATGGTATAAAGATGTCTGCTAAACAGCTAGACGAAACCACTAAACAGTGGTATAAAGATGTCAGCTAAACAGCGAGACACATTATCGGGAGTGAAAGACTCGCCAAACAGCTGATCATAATTTTTTCTTTTTTATATAAAGATCCGCTCAACAGCTAGTCATAAAAGGCAATTTTTTTCATAACAAGCATTTTTAAAAATAATAATAATTTCATAACAAAAGTGAGAACCTATAAAATTCAAAAGGCGTAACTACTCCCCCACACTTAAACATTACATTGTCCTCAATGTAATTGAGTCATCCAACGTAGAAATTAAGATGAGGAATTCCTAAAATAATATGCATAAAGTAAACAAATAAAAATAAACAAGAGCATAGATATACATACTGGAATGTACATAAAGGATCACCATAAACTAATAACCTAAAAATTTGGGGATCAACCCAAAATATAGTATTTACAAATGAAAGCTTCGCACTTATGTTACGATACCTTGAAGAAGGTGAAACTATCAAAAAGAAAAAGTTACCTCCAAACCTGGTTTTTACTTCACATGGAAGTGAGTAAAGAACAAAATATGAGGATTCTATTTGGACCGGGGAAGTATCAATCGGCTCATGCACGGTATCAGGAACAAGCAAGTCATTTGGATACTTGGATGCAAAGTAATCCAACAAAACCTTAGTAGCACACAATTCTAAAAATAGGTAACTTTTGGAAGTCTAGGAGTCTAGAAACAACCTCTAAGTCGGGTGAATGATCTTGTGAGATAGATTCATCTATGGAATTAGGCAAATCATCTACATAATCATCCACCTGGTCATCTATATGTTCTGTCTGGAACAGAGAGTCACTACAAGATTTATCATCATCAGCTAATCTTTGGCATTCCAAAACTCTCAATCTTTGTTCCAAACTAGGCAGTGTGTGTTTGTAATACTTCTCATATATTGTTTAGGTGATTGATGACTTACCATATTCGAAAAATCAACTTCATAGTATTGGGGTTGATAATCATCTGAATAACCACCTATATCGAAATGACGTGGATTCCAAGTTCCATACCTGAGATAATTAGAAGAACAAATTTCCTTATACCATGGCCCATACATATATTCCCCAATCGTCATTTTAGATGACGTCTCCTGAGAAAGAGTTGTCATCCTCAAAAAAGTACCTGAAACAGAATTCTAAAACAGAAAACAAGTCAAAAGGAAAAAGAAATCCTAAAAATAAAATAAAAATACTGTACAAAAACTAAAATAAAAATAAAAACTTAACTATAATTACAAAACCAAAAATGCCAATTACAATATTCCACAGCCGCTCCCCGGCAGCGGCGCCAAAAATTGATAGGATTCTGGGAATACATGTTTATAATAATTGCAATCGCACGACGTCTAACTAGTAGACAACGGCAAGTACGGGTCGAACCCACATGGAATGGTGGAAATACCAATAATCAATATTCTCAATCGACTAACCAACAATGATGTTTTTGGGTTTTTTTGAAAGATTAATAACATAAAAATAAACTAAACAAATAAAATGAATTCAATGGGAAAGATGGTAACCAGGGTGTATGGTGTCCACCCAGATTTCTATTCAATTACTGAAATGCAACATAATTCATGATTATTTCTTTGTTGTTTGTTCTATCAACATCACCTATTATCTGTATTAGAGTCGCAAATATCACTGGTATACCCTAAGCATGGCACATCAAAAGAATAAATCCAAGCATGAACGATCAAATTGAATCAATGAGAAAGTTATACGAAACTAAAATATTGATTCACAAATAATATACAGCTCTTCTTAGCATAACCCATCAACGATATTAACCCAATAATGGAATTATCAAATAATTAAACAATTTTTTTTTATGAACCTAACAATTACACACAAGGTTTTGTATACAAAACTGGTGAAGCAATAACTCATACTTTCGATTAATCAATAAAATTTATTCAAGAATTAGTCTATTCAAATCATAATAGCCTCCAACCCATATATCAAATCAAAGTGTTCTCCTGCTTAAAGTGGTTTCTACCAAAAACCCTAGTTACAAGTTTAGCAAGACATAACTATGAGTTTCTTAAAACCCATCAAAATATACAACAAGAATAATGAGAAGAAGATAAGCACGTAAGTACTACATTTTATACCTATATTTATATTAGCTATGATTCGATTTTTTGAATAATGACTATATTTTAGTGCTTTTTGTAGAAAATACCAGCGGATCCGATCACTGATATAATAATGTGTAAATGAAAAGTTGAATGGCGTTTACGACTTGAATTACCAATGTTGTTCACCGGCACTACAATGGGATTGGCCTCAATCTAGTCGCCCCACCTAAGAGTTTTCTTTGTTTGAGAATGGAAGAGTCAACAGATAGTGGGTGACGTGGCTTATTTTCTCACGACAACCTGTCTGTGCCTATGCAAAATGAGTTTTCATTTTCATTTCCCAAGCAACTGTCATCTTCTTCTTCATTGTCTGCCGTCCTCCCTTTGCCGATGAAGTCTGATTCTCCGTGTGTAACATCAACAACGTCAGGTTCATGCCATGAGTTCGATTGATGGTGTTTGGGATAGATAGGTAGCTGGCAGAGATGGGTCATGGCTAATTGGTGGTCGTATGGGTAGATCTTCCCTGAATAGAAGACTGCAGACGTAAATAAACTGAAGGGGACAGAATGGAGATAATTGAGGTAATTGTTAGCAAACAAATTACTGGTGGCGAGAGTCGTATCAACTTGCGAGCAGTGGTACTGAATTGGTTTATGTGTGGCCTGAAAATGGGATTAAAGGAGCAGTTTTACATGGCAGCAAACACTTAAGATGCAATGAAGTTGTAGCAACTCGATGGTTGCTTGTAGGCAGCAGTGGTCAGTCAAGAAAGAAGAAGTATTATGGGTCAGATCTATTGCAGGCGGCAGTGGAGTTCATATTCTCAAACTGGTGGTCAGATAGGTAAGTTGTTCTTGAGGGAGGTTAAGCAACATCAGGTCACCATATGGGCTGAATTTTAGTCAGTTGAACGTTGGGTGCGACGACTGGTTATGATGACTGAAGGTGTTGAAGGCATGAGAACAAATGGGTGACTGCACTGGAAGGTACTTTAGCTATTGACGGACAGAAGAGATGGTGTTGTTAGTACCGTGAACACAAGAAGTTGAGAGAGATTATTGCAGCATGGGAAGGAGCTCCGAGAAGCTGTATTTGCATTTTTTTGAGCCATGAACTGTCGGTACTCAAATGACAGAAGATGGAGAAGCGTGTTGGCTGTAGACGTCAATGGTGGTGGAATTGGCATCTGGGGAGATGATTGAATTACTTATGTTGAGATTAAGTGAATTAGTTTGGCTGAGATGGTTGCAGTGGGAGTTGGTTTGATTCATTCAAGAATATGGACTGGATTCAAGCAATGAGTCAGCGGGAATATCAAGTATTTGTTGCTGCTGTTGGTTCGAGTGAACTGTCAGTTCAGGAAATAAGAGCTGGTGGTTAGACGGCCAGGGATTAGAGCCAGTTGAGTCAGGTCTGTTAACTGGACTGGGCCTTGGCAGTTATTTGTTAGGTCTCATTTTGGACTTCATGGGCCATATTTTTACAAACGAACAAAAACAAAAAAAGAGGGGAGGCCGGCTACTGGAGCCGCAACTTGGAGAAAGAACAAAAAGAGGGGGGAGGCTGCGGCTACAAAGCCGAACACATGAAATAGGGTTTGAAGTTTATTTTCTCCCGTTTTCGTTTTTGATTAGCGATTTATTTATATTTATTTAAGGTTTTTGAGAAAGCCATGTATAGCTAATCCATGTTAGGGTGAAAGGATGAACTTGTAGGTTATTTATTTTATGTTCTTGAACAAGGTTTCTACAAAGTGAACTTAATGATAATGTTTATGATTATCTTTCAATGTTTTACCTTCTAGCTACATTTTTCATGTTTTATGCCATGTATAGTCCATAGTTAGATTAGTAGAAAGACTCGTTGAACCTTAGCAATAATCGATTTATGAATATCTCTTAACTATTTATGCCATGTATACTTAGTGCTTTGGAATTCTACTAGTCAACACTCAAACCTTCACCCACTGCTCAATCAACATCTGCATCTCAGTCACTGGCAATACAACTCAGCCAATCACCCCAAATTAGCTCCGATGAGCACCCATCATTCAAAAACCAATCTGAGAACGCATAACCATGATAATCACCACTGCAGTCCACTGATGCTGTAATGTTCAGACCACATGAAGGTCTCCGAACTCTTTTATGGCCATAACTGTTACCGTCAGCTAGATTCATATCTTGCTTCCATCTTGTCTTAGCACCAACACCTTCAACTGAATATTCTCTTAACTCCTTCGCAATACCGACCACAATACCAACTAGTTATCTTCGTATCACCAGTTATTTGCCAAATTCAGGCCACCGCAAACTCCAGCCAAAACACAACTTCTATTTCCAGACCCTCTGAGCACTCACCGTCCAACTCAAACACATACAGCACCACCACTCGAGCTCAACCTGATTTGAGCCATTAGATGACCCATATCAATGACAAATCCATTTCAACTCTATGTGTACACACTCGTGAATCAACGACACAGTTCCACGTCTTCATGCTCAGCGGCTACCGTAATTCATGAGCTCAACTGCCAAACTCTTCCGCAGCTCCATCTCCTTCGAACAGATGCTGCCATCTAAGTTTAGTTCCTTCCCAGACTGATCACAAGATGCAATTTCGATTCTTATCGTCTTCTCCATTTACCTCCGTTCACCGGCAGAAATTCAAATCCAGCAAAACCAATTCAGCCAAGCCAACACATGCGTCTCAGCACCTTCTTCAATTAGAGGCGGCTCCGCCAGTCTCTACGGCAGCAAAATCTGGTCCTGCATCTAATGTTCCGGCACAGGGCCGGCCTTGAGCCAAAGCACCCGAAACAATTCTTTGGGCATCAAGTGAAGAGGGGCATCAAATCCATTATAACTTGGTTTATAGTAGTTTAATTATTATAGTAAAGAAAGAGAAAGCACAGAGGATCTTGAAGAAATAACAGTCAAACGAAATTTAATGATCCCATGGAAAGACTGATTCATTCACTGCCCCCATCTATGATAATTACATCCATCTCATACTAAAAGTTGCTTAAAAGATAAGACTATAATGCTAAATCGTGCACATATATAATAAAAAAAATAAACTACTGCAATTTTTTTTACTCAACTTTTCTCATATATTTTGTTAATCAACTAGAAAAATGGTTACTTAATAACTTTTCATAATAATTTTCCACCAATAGTCAGCATACATTGACTTGGTCAAATGGCTAGAAACCACCGTTTGATGGGGCAATATTTTTGAAGCTTGCTTCGGGCATCATTTACTTCAGGGCCGGCACTGTTCCGGCACCATGTTCCGTCTATATCGAACCACTTCGAGCCATGCGTAGAATATGGTTGGAAGTAAGACACGTCAACCCTTCAGCTGGTTATCCTGCGGAACCAAGAAGTTCCACTGCTTTCTTAAGATTCCTTTAGCCAAAGAATGATGTTTTGGGGACTACCCCAAAAAGGTGGGGGACTACTTTGTTATATGAATGTCCACCCTAAATTTTAAGGGGTGTCCTAAAAGATTAGGGAAGACTAATCTGCCCTTATCCTAATTAAGGTTATAACTAATCCTAATAACCCACTAATTTAACCACTACCCACTAATCTAACCCCCTAAATTAAAACCAAAAATCAGTTTCAAAACCTCTTCTTTTCTTTTCTTCTTCTTCTTCTTCTTCTTCTTCTTCTTCTCCAACATCAACCAAGAAGTCCGATTCGAGTAAAATGAAAATCCGCAGGTAATTTCCTTCATACCCATTCCTTTTAATCGTTTTTTGTTGAAGAAATCGATTAGAAATCATCAAAAACCATAGAAAATGGTAGTTACAGTATAGATTTCGGCTAGGAGAAATTTTGAAAACCCTAGATTTTGGTAACCGAACTTTCAATATGAAGAACAGTTCGGCCAATTAGGAATTTTTAAGTAATCGAACTATGTAGTTCTGTAAGCTCGCAAAAAAAAAATCGTAACCGAACTCTTTCTTTATATGCGAAATTTGAGTTCGGTTTAGTCGATAAATTTATATAGGTAACCGAACTTTGATAAAATATAGTTCGGTTACTTCGCAATTTCTATGGGGTAACCGAACTTTGATCTGTCAACACCAAACTTGTAGTTCGGTGACTTCGCAACTTATACCAGATATTGCGATCTTGCCGAACTTGTTTTTTGGAATTTTCTATGGTATAGTTCGGCAACATAATTACTACACTCGACTAAACCGACCTACAAAGTTCGGTTAGCAATTCAATGAACGTGATTTGCGATCTTGCCGAACAAAAAGTTCGGTAACAAAGGGTCTAAACTCGACTAAACCGAACTATTAACTGTATACTCTATAAAATTAGTTCGGCAACGTTTTCAGGAAAAAGATAACCAAACTCTCAAAAACCTCCATTAAAACAGAGTTCGGTTACCTGCGTATGCTGAAATGAGTAACCGAACTGCACATACAGAAGAGTTCGGCTACCTGTTTTGCAGAATTGCTAACCGAACTACTTTGACCTAGCCGAAATTTCTTCCTGAAATTTTTGATTTGACCAATTTTTTGCACAATTCAAGCTACATTAACTAAATTTGAGCTATACATGAGTACCCATAACTTCATCTTCTGGTTGTGGCTGATAAAATTCATCATTTGGGTTCTTCCTTCTTCTTCTTCATCTCTTCTTCTTCTTCTTCTTCTTCTCTCAATGATTCTGATTCTAACAAAACTATCCTATTCATAACTCACTAATCACTAACTAATCAGTAATTACTCATTACACTAACACTAACTAATCAATAAACTAACTAATTTAATTACCAAGGGTAAATTTGGTATTAAAAAAATAATTAGTTAAGGGGTGACCCAAAATTACTTCAAATATCCTACCAAAAATGAAAGAGTAGTCCTCCACCTATTTTGAGTAGTCCCCAAAACATCATTCTAGCCAAAACCTAACACCAAAAGCCCATTTGTGGGGTTCGACGATCCTGCTTGTAAAAGACAAATTCTTTGTCTCCTTCTATCATTTCGTGAGATGCTTATATGCTCCGACTAACAAAAGCAAAATTCAAAGGCATGAAAATGTTAATTAAGCCGGGTCTCATTAACTCCTTGAGCAGCACTTTCTACAAAACCACTAAAATAGTGTTATTAGCTAAAATATTGAGTCTTAGCTAATATAAATATGGGTATAAAATGTAGCACCTACGTGCTTATCAAACAACACGAATGAAGTTCATGGCTCTTAGAATAGTTTGCAAGAAATGCAAACTCAACTATTTATAGACAAAGGTTGTTTGGACAACAAGGAAATTCCAAAACCAAAAATATTATCAAGATATCCAATAAGTACCTAATTTCGGTTTTCATATCTCCAACTAATATCCAACCATCTCTCATTCAAAAATATCTAATATTAGTTTAACACTTAACTAATATATATTTCCAAGAGATATGTTTTGATTTACTGGAAAATCAAAAATCTTAACTTTGTCATTTCAACCCAAATCCGTGGTCGCCCGGTGCCTATGCGAACTCGGCAACCGTCAAGGTGTGTGGTCTCCTGGTCCCTGGAGAGTTATGTACTTTGTTTAGTACGGGGATAAAATATTTTTCATTGGATTCGCAGGACATGCTAAATGTGTCTATCTTTTATATATTCAGAGCTTTTATACCAGCAACGATGATTGCAGTGCTTTATTATTTTATTGTAACATCTCAACTTGCACAACAAAGCGAGTTAAATTTCAGAAAACCATCTTCTTTCCATTATGATTTACTTTTAGGATTTCTGGTAAACATCTAATTTCTTCCTTTTCCTGCATTTTTTTGTTTTCATTCTCCATTTGGTATCACGCAAAGTTGATTATTTTCCATTTGCAGACTATATTATATGGTCTTCTTGGTGTCCCCCTATCAAATGGCGTCATCCCACAATCTATACAAACTGTCTCGCCACTCTAAAAAAACACCAGGTGAGGTAGTGCTATCCCAACTCCTGTCTGAGCACTACTTCAATTTTTACCTTACATGATCATTGTTATCTCATTGCTTCGAGTAGGGGATGGGAAACCTATTTCAACCTCCGGGGCATCATCACCTGATACAAAAAGTGATGACAAATCAGTTGCGGTTGTGAAGAAAGATGGTGAAGCTGATCCTCTCCAACAAAAGCACCCGTAAGTTCAATTTCCTAAACTCCTAAATCCAGAAGTCCATTATTTTCTAAATCTTAATGTTCATGATATATTAAGACTATAATTTTTTATTATTTTTTCCTTGATTCGTCTTTGATATGGTTTTATTCTTGGATTACTTCAGTTCAAAGTCAGTTTTGACCCCAAAGTCCTTGAAAAGTAGCGTAGTGTTAAAGGGATAATAACAAGAAAGTATGAGGTGCTCGGTCTGATGCAAGCTCGATCTTGTTGTAATGTATGTATCATTAACCCTGCTTTTGGAAACATAATTGTACTTGCACTTGTCATTTGTATGTGCTTGTAACGTTGCCAACATTATGAAATGTTGTCTTTGAATCTTTATAGTGATTTAAGTGAGAATATAACAAGTTATTGTTGTTGAATGTGTGATAGAATTTTGTTGGAATGAATGAAAGATCTATGCAGGTGATTTTTTTGGTTCCGGCGTATTTCTAGCTGAAAATGAACTGCCAGTCAACTTTGATCTGGTCAAATTATGGTCAATATTGACTGGCAGTAAATTTTATTGGTATTACGAAAAAATTCGTGACGGCTGGCTACTGTTCAAGTCAAGTAGTAATGGCTTCAGCTTGTTACAAATATGACACGTAGTAACGGTTCGAAGATGTTACAACCCTTGTGTTACCATTTTTTTTTGTAACGGCTCGTCTCTATTACGACCTGACACGTAATAACGACTTAGTTGTGTAATAAACGCCGTTACAACCAAAAATTCATAACGGCCCCATTGCCATTACAAAAAAATTGTAATACACGTTTTCGCAACAGGTAAAAGCCGTGACGATCCCGATTCGTAAAGCGCCATTTCTGTTGCGAATCGAGAAATTTGGTGTTGTGTAACCCATTTTTTTTTACCATATCCATTCATTATTTGAGTTACAAGTGTTGAGAATAGTTCCATATTGACCATGTTAACTATTCTGCGTGAATCCAATGAGACCGAATCCGCAGATTAACTGACACTCCCAGTAATATATGTCTTATTTTAAAAAAAAAAAAAGTATTCTGCGTAACCACATCTGCTTGTTAGCTAATGGTTGTATGATGGGATTTAACCCCAGTAAAAGAACGTTGACCAGGTCAACTATGTTTAGGGGATGAGTAAGGTTAGGTTTGGTAATGTTTTTTTTTATTTTTACCAAAAGCACTTTCAAAAACTATACATGTCAATAATTTTTGAAATTAGTATTTGGAAAAAAATAAATAAAGTGCTTTTTATCCAAAACACTTCCCAAATTCTTCAATTTTTAAAAGTCGGGGAGGAGGAGCTTTTAAAAGGAACGCCAAATTGGGGGATATTTTACTGTAGCTGCCGGCATGGTTTTTCAATGCCGGCAATCGATCGACCATGCCGGCATCATTGGAAAACCATGCCGGCATATATCCCCCAATTATTCCATGTATCCCCCAATTTGGTGTTCTTTTAAAAGCTACAAAAGTATAAGCTTTGGTCCCACCTAAATTTAATGCTTGATTTATCGTTTTTATCCCTACTTTATTTTATATATGACAAAAGTTACCCTTAAATTTAGAAGGGTTAACTGGGGATACTTTTTTTAATTGGGGGATAAGTACCGGCATGGTTTTCCAATGATGCCGGCATGGTCGATGGATTGCCGGCAATGAATAACCATGCCGGCCGCTACAGTAAAATATCCCCCAATTAATTGTTCTAAATTTATATACAATCAATTTTTTATTTTTATATTTTACTTTTTAAATATTATTATTTTTTATTTTCAAAATATTTTATATACCATTTCATTTAATTTGTCAATAATAAAAATAAATATTAAATAATTACTAAATTTTAGTTTGATTTTTTGTTTGAAAATTATATATATATATATATATATATTAAAAAGTGGTTAAGTAAAATAATTTTTTTAACAATCATAACAATAGTGATAATTAATAAATTTAATATTATATATATTTATATTTAATAGTAAAATTTTAAAATAAAAATGTCTAATGTCCAATGTCCAATTACACTTCTTTTAATTAACTAATCCTAATTACATTTCCAAACGACTAATAATTAAACTGTTTACAATTATAAATAATTAAACTGTTTACAATAAATTATTATTAAATTAAAAACTATAACTATTACAAAGCTTAGTTTGGCAACCTAGCAACAAGTTGGGCGCCAACCCCTTTTTGAATAACAATAGCTAACTTATGAAAAATAATTATTTTTAAACCCAATAAAATTGAATAAAACTATTTTCAGAGATATGTCTGTTTTTTTCATTTGCTACAACAACAACGGTTGAATCTGATGTTTTATCAAATACACTTTGATTGACTTTTTAATCAGCTGTAGCTTTAATTTATTCTTTACCAAACGTCTAACTGCTTTTTTCTCACAGCACAGCAGAAAAGTTCTTTTACAAAAGCTGCAGCAATACCAAACTAAGCCTAAGTAGGATGCTTATGTTAGAAATGAATGACATTGACCTAAGTTAAGGGACTCGTCGTACAATATTTGAACACCTAATTCTTTCGAATTTCAGATTCGAACCGACACACTTGAGTATACATTCCTCGTACCCGCTGGAGATTAACATTCATATTCAATTGACATCTCCTCTCATAAATACAAAATAATTACAACTTTTTCTGTTTTTTTCCCATGTCTATTTCCTATTACTCAGCATCATCTGAAACCTATTAATTACATGACAGCTCCGTAACTCGTTTCCATGAAATAACTTTCTCTCTCTTTCTCTAAAAACATATAAACTCTCTACCTGAAAACCCTCTTTTCCCTGGACGCCGACTGCTCAGATCGGCTCTTTTGGAGCAGATCTGAGCAGTCATGTAACTCGTCTGATCTCCAGAAACCTATCAATTTGGAGTTTAGCAATAGATTTACTTTGAAAAGTGTTTTAATCTCTGATCTTAATGTTTTAGATTTAGTTTCTGTTGTTCTGCAATTTTGGGTTTGTTTGCTTTGGGTTTTGGGTAGTACTGCAACTTTGGTTGGGGATCTGATGAAGAAAATAGATAGCTTACCACCATTACTAGCTCGGGTCAACGGATCATCAGCATCAACTCCAAATGCTACGATTAGATCGGCTTCCATCATCATTTTCAGATATGCTCTTTATCTGTGTTTGGGTATTATCACCGATCTGATTTTTCTTTCGGCTGGTAGATTTTTTTTTTTTTTTTTCCGGATATGCTAGGTTGTATTCTCTTTTGGGTCTTGAGTCCTTATCCATAATATGCTACTTATGTTTGGATCACCGTCTGATCTTTTACCCCAATTTGGGTGATGAATTTTTGCGGCATGAAAAAAAAAGCCGATGAGTTTTCAGGCGAGCTTCTTATGTACTGTCCGGAAATGATTCTGATAAACCTTCCTTGGAAGGACATGGTCTTCATAAATTTTTTAATACATGTCATAGGGTTGTAGATCAAATGTTGCATCTTTTATTTCCTGTAACTCCTCTTTGTGTCTGTTTTAATGTTATTTTGAGTCCTTATCTGGTTTTAGATTTAGTTTTACTTGTTTTAGGCTTAGGAAATAATACAAAGACAACACCAACTCCTTCAAGATCATCAACAAGTTCATATATTATTACAACTGTTACCACATCTCCAATGCCAAGTCAGCTGGCCAATTTGTTCCGTTACAGACACCTAAAGACCGATTCAAATTCCTATGGCTACTTGAGACACTTTTGTTACTATTTGAGACACTTTGGATACTTCTTGGTTACTGTTACTACTAGTTGGGTATTTGTTATCTTGATTGCATTAGGCAATCTAAATTTTAAAAACTCCAGTTCATGTTATATACATGTTCTGATGAATATTGGGTTGGATTTAATCCAGTCATTGCCTTGTGCTTTGACACATTTTGATTTATTTTTTCAAAATCAATTTGGCCCTAGATGTTTGGTCCTCTCCCTTGCGAGAGAAGAGGTCTTCAGAAGCTGTTTTTAGATATGTGGGGATAAATTTGATGGGCAAGAATTGGTGGAGATACTTTAACTTGTATAACTGTTTTATGATCTTGAAAAATCTATGTAAGGTTTCCGATTTACTAAATCGGCTTGCTCATTATATGTATTGAGGTTAGCCTCTTTTCCGGAAAAAAGAAGAAGAAACCTATTAGTGTGTTCTTTGACGAATTACACTCGTACAAAACTTTGAATTCGACAATGTTGTTATATGGCTTTATTATATCCTAAAGTCAACAATTCTATAACCCGTTTGTACTCGTCGTTTTGTATTCGAAAGCGTCGAGTTATTGTGTCAAAAAATCTTGTATAAGAACCTTTTTTTTGTTTTTTTTTGAAAAAAGAGGATAAACTCATATCATATACTGAGAATACCGATTTAGGTAACCGAAAACCTTAGAAAAATTGTTCAAGATCGTAAAAAAGTCATACATGTTGTAGTATCTTCACCAATTCTTGCCTATCAAATTCATCCTTTCAGATCTAAAACAATTTCAGAAAATCTTCTATCTAGTTATTGGAGCCATTATTCTCTACCTTCTTGCAGAGAGTTTGAATGACATATATAGAGTGGAGAGTCATTAAGTCAAGAATTTCAAGAAAATAAGGAAATTGGTATTTTAAATTGAAACTTTACATAGGAAGTTCGTGAACCAGTATGCCACGGGTTGGAGAACCCATTATAATGCCCTTAATTATTTAGATTAATACAAACATTGACCACCTTTCAAGGTTTCAAAACTGTATTAATTTTGATTGTTTATCCAAGAAATTTCTCATATGTGTTTAAGTTTAAATACAAACCCTATGACAATCTTAGTGCATACTAAGATAGTTGATACCCACATCCATCCGTTACATTTGTACTTATAAAAGATGTGGTATCATCTAGCCAGGTAGATTAATTTTGGTTTAGAGAAGATAACGAAGAAAACAAATTTCCAGGAGCAGAAGCTAAAAATATGAAATAAACCTTTAGCTATCGACCTTTAGAGAAAGTTAAGAGACTGAATTCCGTTCTGTTAGAGCAGTGCTCGGTCGAACTCGCAAGTGTTGGTATCTTAAGCTTGTTTGTCAAGTTTAAGTGATAAAAAATATAAATCTTGATTTCTAGTCTACTTATAGTTATGTCTCGTATTAGGATGGAATGTGTAGTTGAGCTTTATACTTCACGGCGTTCATCGATTGAAGACGAATATCTACTGAGGGGAGCTTGGAGGAACTTCATCAACAAAAGGTATGTGGAGACTAAAACTTATCTATCACTCAGAAGTCTATTCTATTTTGTCTTATATTGTGACAAAAGTCGTATAACTATATATACTTTTATATTATACATATTTGATATTTCGAGCCGAGTTTATCTCGCTTATCTATTTCTCGAAATACAAGTTGGAAGCTTTTTTCTTTAGCTACGTTTATCATTATTCTTGACGAGTTTAGTTGGAAACTAAATAATAAGTCAAAAGATGATCATGTGAAAATTGCCTTGAAACATCTTGTGTGAGACAGTCATTTGATGTCGACTCGGAAAGTTTCGTATTGATCATTCGATCACTTGAAAATTGCTTATTAGCTAATAATTTGTGTGAGACAGCTATTGTCGTCTTCTAAGAATATTTCAATGATTGAAATGGGAGTTTAGAACAATTAACCTTTGTCTAGATACAACACAGTATGCATACCAGTATGCAAACTGTTTTTGTATGATTCAAGTCCGGAAACCTTGTTTGCATACGAGTATGCGAATGGTTTTAACTGTTAAAGTCCGGGAACCAAGTTTGCACACCAGTTTGCGAACGGTTCTACCTGAGTTAGGTCCAGGACGGTAGTTTGCGTACCCGTTTGCAAATGGCTGGACAAGACCGAAGTCCGGAACTATAGTTTGCGTATCAGTTTGCAAACTTAGTGGTTAAAGTTCTAAAATCGGATTAAGTATGTTTTCATACTCATGAACAAATACATTAATAAATTAAGGAATGCAATCTTTGCAAACCGTTGCTTAATGTTCATGAATTGATTTCGTTATAAGTACTTTGTACAATTACGAATCAATCCGATTTTGTTTCAATTTTTTCTTATATACTTCTATGAGATATATATACAATTGAACAACTCTATGAGTAACACAATTAGATTCATTTGATTATCTTTCATGGTTGATTAATCATCATATTTGATCTAGAAGTCTTAGATGAATGTGGTTAATACAAAAGTGTTCATATGGCCAACTTCGGTTAACTATTGTTGAGCCAACTCAATATACACGTTTAGGTACGGTTACCCATATCTAAATGAAGGTATATTTCATTTGTGTGTAAAAATCTAAAACCATCTAATGGTGGAGAGATATTGCTTTGGTTTTAAGCAAACTTAGCTTGAATCTTAAATCAGGTTTTCATCTAACGGTGAATATTGAATGCTTTGTTTATAAGCTTACTTAGCTTTGATTGTAAGAAAACCCTGATTTGAAAAACTATATAAGGTAGAACTCTAGCAACTGGAAAACCTAATCCCGATTTTTTCCTGTAACCTAGTTGCGACTAAGGTCGATTCTCCTTTAACCTAGGTTTTTCCAAAACCATTATAGGTTAACGAATTGAAGAATTCATTTGGGATTCGTGAAGCCAGACCCAACTATTTTCTCTGTAGTTGCGTTTTCTGATCTTACTTGTTCTATCGTATTGATTACTATATTCTCTAAGATTTTCTCGAGATTTATCTCCGATAGGTAAGATATAAAAAGTAATCATGAAGCTCTTCGTATCATTCTTTGTGATTCCACAATAACTTCTTCTACTAACATATAGTTAAGTTATTGTGAGGTGATTGATCTTTCTAGGCTGTTCTTCGGGAATATAAGACCTAATTATCAATTGGTTCCTGTTCACCTTGATTTATCAAAAGACGGAACAAAAACTTCATAGGTACTTATGTGGGAGACAGATTTATCTATCAGAATAAAATTATCTGTGAGAGACAGATTGGTTTATAAATCTTCGACTTTGGGTCGTAGCAACTTTTAGTTATGGGTGAGATCAGCTAAGGGAATCAAGTGTGTTTAGTCCTGCTGGGATTCAGAGGTGTAAGGAACGCGACTGTACCTTAATCGGTGTGAGACTTGGTTAGGGATCAACTACATTCCAGTCCGAAGTTAACTTGTAGTATTCTAGTGTCTGTAGCGTCTTAATACAGTGTGGTGTTCAAATCTGGACTAGGTCCCGGGGTTTTTATGCATTTTCGGTTTCCTCGTTAACAAAATTTCTGGTGTCTGTGTTATTTCTTTTCCGCATTATATTTTCTATAAAATTGAAATATCACAGGTTGTGCGTAGTTCAATCAATTGGTAAACCCGACCTTCGGTTTATGGATAGAAATTGATTGATGCTTGGACATTGGTTTTTGATAGCGTCCAAGTTATTCTCATACCAATCAGTTCACGGATTCCATCCTGTTAATTTGCTGATTGATTTGAGAAAGAGATATAACTCTTGGACATCATTCCTTGATTGAGTCTGACTGTCTAGTTGATTCTCTTGGAATTATATTGGAGTTAGTCCACACAGATTGCCGAACGAAATATTGGGTGTGGTTGTTAGACCCCCACTTTTTCAGTTGGTATCGGAGCAGGCAAACACGCTAAGACCTCGTAAGTCTGTGTTTGTAGCAATCTGACTCTATGGACAGAAGTGTTATCTCAAACAACGCATCACCAGTTTAGAAACGTTCTGACTTGGTTCAAAGCTTTGTTTCTCCTGAGGAATCTCTCACGTCTTCTCCATTAACTGAAACTGTGTATAACTGGGAAACATGCCTAGGTTAACAGTTGGATGATCTTACTAATGAAAGCGATTCAGACGATGAAAAATATGTTGATAAGGAAGTCTCGCAATACATCAAGCTTTTTGACCATCTCATAAAGAAAAAGAAGTCAACATCTTGCTTGACTGAGTTTCTGACTCCTCTCTGTCTAGAAAACAAGAAAATGATAAAACATTTTAAGGGTTACGATTGTGGATATAATATTTTACAATCCCTTCTTAAAGATCGTGAAGAATATGTGCGTTCAAAGAATTCTAAATGTGAAAATCTTCGTTGAAATCTATTTGCGTTGAAAGAAAAACTTGCAGAATCTGAAGAAAGATGTAGCTCTCAACAAAGTTGTTTTAATGACAGAGAAAACTTTTTTCTCTCACGAGAAAAATAATTGGAGGCTGACCTAACTGCTGCTCAAAACAAGGTCAAGTTGCTGGAAGAAAACTTGAAAAAGTTCAAACTTAGCTCAACAAAATTATCCACTATGTTGGGAGCATGTAAGAAACATCATGATTCACGAGGTTTGGGCTATGAGGGACTAAACGCTCCAAGTAGTAGTAAAATTGATTTTGGTTGTACTAATAACAATTTCCAACAGAAAAATTTCACTGATGGCAAAAGTGAAAAATTACCTTCAGCAGCAGAAGTTTCAAAGAACAAGGGTAGTCAACCTCAGAAGACAGCTCATATGAGAAAGGTTAATAGCATTCCTTTCAGTTGTTATTACTGCGAGAACAAGGGTCATCTTGAAAGGAGATGTCGTTTTCGTTTGCGGAATAAAAAACTTCATAACATTTTTATTTGGATGTCTAAGGAAGTAATCAAACTTGTTTCTCATATTACTGGTTTTAAATGTCCAACCTTCAGAAAAGGAAAGTGCTGTGATGAGCCAATTCTTGCCTATAAGAATAACACAAAACCTTTTTACAATTGTAAAAAGAATAATGTTATAAGGAAAAATGACTGCTTTGTTGGTCCAATGAGTAATAAAAAAACTTCAAACTCCTCTTCCATGGCGGAAGGAAGTGTTGGATCAAAAGTGTTAACCGTTTCTGAATATACTCATATCAATAATCGTATTTCGGAACTCAAGACCAGTATAAATAGACTCAAGCGTAGCATTAAGAAGGAAAGGAAGGCAACAGCTTCAGGTATCTCTTGTCCTCTCTTTATTGATTCGCTTGAGACTAAATCGATTGACCTCTCTAATGATGTTCAAGAAAGAAAAAGAGAGAATGTCAATACCCTGGATGAGCAATATGCTCGTCGAATTACAACTTGACTACTTATAGTTGTGCATCCTCTTTAAGACTGTGTGAGGATGCACATAATTCTCAAGAAGATATTTTCTTCTTGACAAAGTGGTCTTTGTTGTATCGTTTTTTTTTGTTTCTTTTCTATTAAAATAAAATAATGATCATCTTACTATTGAGACTTGCTCCGGTAAATTATTACTCTTGGTAATATAAATGATCTATAACTCTTGAGATAATACTCTTTGTTGCTTATTTTGAAAAAAATTTGTTTGCTTTTCCTTTAAGACAATTGACTTGTTGTTTATCAACAAATGTCTTGTGCTCTAAATAAAATTGATCTAGGATACTCTGTCATAAGTTTAGAACTTGTTTTTGATCTTTTGTCAAAACATGCTTCTAAAATAGGCTCCATTGGTTTCTCGGTTCTGAATTTTGGTTCATAACCACGAACGATTCGTGCACCGGTTCCAACACTGACGTGAATTATTGATATGTGAGTCTAGGGTTTTCTCCCTATGAAAAACATATATATATATTTAAGATTTCCTTTCCTTCTTAGATATATGTAAGTTCTGTAACCTCAAGAATTCTCTTGTTATATCATGGAGTGCACGATGGATGGATGCAAAAAGAAAGACAAATTTGAAGAAATAAAGGTGATTGAGTTTCATAAAGATCCTCTCATCATAACCTATTTCTATGCATGCGATGTTGAAGATAATCAACTTGTTCAGATGTCATCCCAATTGGTTGGAAATATTCTTCCATATTTTGGAGTTGTTAATGATCAACTTGAAATTGCAACAAAGAACCTTATCTTTCTGAAATCTAAACTGAAGAAAGCAACTGATGAACTTGCTCTTGTTCGTTCTCTGGTTGCTGATTATGTCAAAGTCTTTCAGTTTGGTTTTAGGAGTTAGATTTTATTTTGTCTAGGAAACTTCTTATGAGAATCTATTCTTATGTTTTAAGAAGGATAACTAGGGTTTGGAATAGCAAATATTGTGATTACACATAGCTATTACCAATGATTTTCATCTTGCAATGTTTTAGATTTATTTACTTAAATTCTAAGTTATTTGGAAGATGATTTTGCAGTATTAATCTTTACTGGTTTTATATATTGCAAAAAAAATATTTTATGAGATATGTGTGTCTAAGTCCGTGAACTATGATTATCTCATATATGCTCAAAATGTTAGAGCACTGCTCGGTCGAACTCGCAAGCGTTGCTATCTCAAGCTTGTTTTTCAAGTTTAGGTGATCAATACTATAAGTCTTGATTTCTAGTCTACTTATAGTTATGTCTCGGATTAGGATAAAATGTGTAGTTGAGCTTTAGACTTCACGACGTTCATCGATTGAAGACGAAGATCTATTGAGGAGAGATAGGAGGAACTTCATCAACAAAAGGTATGTGGAGACTAAAACTTATCTATCACTCAGAAGGCTGTTCTATTCTATCTCCTATTAAGACTAAGTCATATAGATATATAGACTTTTACATTATACGCATTTGATATTTCGAGCAGAGTTTAACTCCCTATATCTTTCTCGAAATATGTGTTGGAAGCTTTTTTCTTTAGCTACGTTCATCATTATTCTTGAAGAGTTTAGTTGGAAACAATTTATTTGTTGGAAACTTAATAATAAGTCAAAAGATGATCATGTGAAAATTGCCTTGAAACATCTTACATGATTTGTGTGAGACAGTCATTTGATGTCAACTCAGAATGTTTCGTATTGATCATTCGATCACTTGAAAATTACTTATAAGCTAATAGTTTGTGTGAGACAGTTATTGTCGTCTTCTAAGAATGCTTCAATGATTGAAATGGGAGTTTAGAATAATTAACCATTGTCTGGATATAGCACAGTATGCATACCAATATGAAAACTATTGTGGTATGATTCAGGTCCGGAAACCAAGTTTGCATACCAGTATGCGAACGGTTTTGACTGTTAAAGTCCGGGAACCAAGTTTGCATACCAGTATGTGTTTGGTTCTACCCGAGTTAGGTCCAGAACGAAATTATGCATACCGGTTTGCGAATTGTCGGATAAGACCAAAGTCTGGAACTTAATTTTGCGTCCCGTATGAAAATTGAGTTGGTTTGAGTTCTAAAATCGGTTTAGTATGATTTCATACTCATGAACAAATACATTAATAAATTAAGGAATGCAATATTTGCAAACCTTGGCTTAATGTTCATGAATTGATTCTTGAATAAGTAATTTGTATAATCGTAAATCAAATCCGATTTTGTTTCAATTGTGTCTTGTATATTTCTATGAGAATATAAACAATTGAAAAACTCAATGAGTAACACAATTAGATTCATTTGATTATCATTTGATCTAGAAGTGTTGGATGAATGTGGTTAATACAAAAGTGTTCATATGGCTAACTTCGATTAACTGTTATTGAGCCAACTCAATATACACGTTTAGGTACGGTTACCCATATCTAAAGGAAGGTATATTTCATTTGTGTATAACAAGCTAAGACCATCTAACGGTGGAGAGATATTGCTTTGGTTTTAATCTAATGGTGAATATTGATTGCTTTGTTGTCAAACCCTGATTTGAAGACTATGTAAGGGAGAACTCTAGCAACTGGATAACCTAATCCCCACACCTTCTGTGTGATACTAGTTGCGTACTAGAGTCGATTCTCCTTTAACCTAGGTTTTTCCTAAAACAATTATAGGTTAACGAATTAAAGACTTCATTGGGATTCTGAAGCAAGATCCAACTATTTTCTCCGTAGTTGCGTGTTCTGATCTTACTTGTTCTATCATATTGGGTAATATCTTCTCTAAGATTGGCTCGAGATTTATCTCTGATAGGTAAGATATAAAAAGTAATCACAAAGCTCTTCGTCTCATTCTTGTGATTCCACAATAACTTGTTCTACTACCATATAGTTAAGTTATTGTGAGGTGATTGATATTTCTAGGCTGTTCTTCGGGAATATAAGACCGGATTATCAATTGGTTCCTGTTCACCTTGATTTATCAAAAGACGGAACAAAAACTTCATAGGTACTTCTGTGGGAGACATATTTATCTATCAGAACATACTTTTCTGTGGGAGATAGATTTGTTTATAAGTCTTTGACTGTGGGTCGTAGCAACTCTTAGTTGTGGGTGAGATTAGCTAAGGGAATCAAGTGCGTAAAGTCTTGCTGGGATTCAGAGGCGTAAGGAAAGCGACTGTACCTTAATCGGTCCTCGTTAATAAAATTTATGGTGTCTGTGTTATTTCTTTTCCGCATTATATTTCTTTATATAATTGAAATATCACAGGTTGTGCTTAGTTAAATCAATTAGTAAATCCGAACTTTGGTTGTTGATTGGAATTGATTAACACTTGAACATTGGTCTTTGGTACCGTTCAAGTTGTTTCTCATAATTATCAGGCTCACAGATTTCTATCTATTTGATTTGGTGATTACATTGAGAAACAGAGATATAACTCTTGGATATATTTCCTTGATTTAGTATGACTGTCTAGTTGATTCTCTTGGAATTATATTGGAGTTAGTCCATACAGATTGCCGAACGAAATATTGGGTGTGGTTGTTAGACCCCCGCTTTTTCAGAAAAGTTAAGTATATTGTGTCTTTATGCAAATATTGATAAAAGATAGAATGAACTTTTAAAATATTCCGCAATATTGATCTTTCCCTGATCCACTTCTATGTGAAAGTACCGTATGGCTCCGTAAGTTTTCTTATGTTGAGCATTTTTGATTAAATTAATCATTAAGGTCTTCTTGTGGTTAATTTATTCGAGTTTTCTGGATACAAATTCATGTTTCATGTAATTTGTTTATGTCCTAAGAAATCCTTCTTTTCTTGTAAAAGTAAGGCCGCTCTTGTTGTTCTTTCGGGAATGACATTTTATGGGGGAGAGTTCTTAATTGAATTTGTGCTTAATTTCCAAATCTTTGTGGGGGAGTGCGGCTGTGGAACATTGTAGGAGTTATCTTGTATCTTTATAAAATCCTTGATGAATACACTAAGTTTCGACTATGTGAAATTATCGAAACAAAGTTGATATGTTCTCTTTTAGTCATGAATTATCCCTTTGAGAATTTCATTATGATCCCGTTAGTTTTCGTACCTTTGCCAAATTTTATTGACAAAAAAGGGGAGAATTATTTTCTAGTTCACACTACATACATATGGTTTACGGATCATTATGTAAGGGGGAGTGGTTTTCATTGTGTGATGAAGTATTTACTAATGGGGAGTGATACATATCACCATAGTATTATTGTCAAAGTTGTGATACAATTGAACTTTGATGTTATGTAATAATACTATGACACTGTATAACAATGATTGAGAGCTATTGTTTTCTCAATGTTATAGCTACGGATCTTCAACAACTATGATGCTGATTTGAACACATTTAGAATCACTGGAGTACTTGAATTGGCGAAGATTTCGAGTAATGTTGAAGAACCAAGGAAATCAAGCATGTTGGATGAGAAGCTACAAAGTTTATTTATTTTGTAATCCATATGTATTGATAGTTTTGTCACTAAAATTGACAAAGGGGGAGATTGTTAGAGCACTGCTCGGTCGAACTCGCAACCGTTGCTATCTCAAGCTTGTTTGTCAAGTTTATGTGATCAAAACTATAAGTCTTGATTTCTAGTCTACTTATAGCTATGTCTCGGATTAGGATAGAATGTGTAGTTGAGCTTTAGACTTCACGGCGTTCATCGATTGAAGATGAAGATCTACTGAGGGGAGCTTGGAGGAACTTCATCAACAAAAGGTACGTGGAGACTAAAACTTATCTATTACTTAGAAGTCTATTCTATTCTATCTCCTAATGAGACTAATTCGTATAGCTATATAAGCTTTTATATTATACACATTTGATATTTCGAGCCATGTTTATCCCGCTTATCTATTTCTCGAAATACGAGTTGGAAGCTTTTTGATTTAGCTACGTTCATCATTATTCTTGACGAGTTTAGTTGGAAACAATTTATTTGTTGGAAACTAAATAATAAGTCAAAAGATGATCATGTAAAAATTGCCTTGAAACATCTTACATGATTTGTGTGAGACAGTCATTTGATGTCGACTCGGAAAGTTTCGTATTGATCATTCGATCACTTGAAAATTGCTTATTAGCTAATAATTTGTGTGAGACAGCTATTGTCGTCTTCTAAGAATGTTTCAATAATTGAAATGGGAGTGTAGAATAATTAACCTTTGTCTAGATACAACACAGTATGCATACCAGTATGCAAACTGTTTTTGTATGATTCAGGTCCGGAAACCTTGTTTGCATACGAGTATGCGAATGGTTTTAACTGTTAAAGTCCGGGAACCAAGTTTGCACACTAGTTTGAGAACGGTTCTACCTGAGTTAGGTCCGGGACGAAAATTTGCGTACCCGTTTGCAAACGGCTGGACAAGACCGAAGTTCGTAACTATAGTTTGCGTATCAGTTTGCAAACTTAGTGGTTAAAGTTCTAAAATCGGATTAAGTATGTTTTCATACTCATGAACAAATACATTAATAAATTAAGGAATGCAATCTTTGCAAACCGTGGCTTAATGTTCATGAATTGATTTCGTTATAAGTACTTTGTACAATTACGAATCAATCCGATTTTGTTTCAATTGTTTCTTATATACTTCTATGAGATATATATACAATTGAACAACTCTATGAGTAAAACAATTAGATTCATTTGATTATCTTTCATGGTTGATTGATCATCATATTTGATCTAGAAGTGCTAAATGAATGTGGTTAATACAAAAGTGTTCATATGGCTAACTTCGGTTAACTATTATTGAGCCAACTCAATATACACGTTTAGGTACGGTTACCCATATCTAAATGAAGGTATATTTCATTTGTGTGTAACAAGCTAAAACCATCTAACGGTGGATAGATATTCCTTTGGATTTAATCAAACTTAACTTGAATCTTAAATCAGGTTTTCATCTAACAGTGAATATTGAATGCTTTGTTGCTAAGCTAACTTAGCTTTGATTGTAAGCAAACCCTGATTTGAAAGACTATATAAGGGAGAACTCTAGCAACTGGAAAACCTAATCCCGACACTTTCCTGTGTCCTAGTTGCGACTAGAGTCGATTCTCCTTTAACCTAGGTTTTTCCAAAACCATTATAGGTTAACGACTTGAAGACTTCATTTGGGATTCGTGAAGCCAGACCCAATTATTTTCTCTGTAGTTGCGTGTTCTGATCTTACTTGTTCTATTGTATTGAGTACTATCTTCTCTAAGATTTGCTTGAGATTTATCTCCGATAGGTAAGATATAAAAAGTAATCACGAAGCTCTTCGTATCATTCTTTGTGATTCCATAATAACTTCTTCTACTACCATATAGTTAAGTTATTGTGAGGTGATTGATCTTTCTAGGCTGTTCTTCGGGAATATAAGACCGGATTATCAATTGGTTCATGTTCACCTTGATTTATCAAAAGACGGAACAAAAACTTCATAGGTACTTCTGGGGGAGACATATTTATCTATCATAATAGGCTTATATGTGGGAGACAGATTTGTTTATAAGTCTTCGACTTTGGGTCGTAGTAACTTTTAGTTATGGGTGAGATCAGCTAAGGGAATCAAGTGCGTAGAGTCCTGCTGGGATTCAAAGGCGTAAGGAACGCGACTGTACCTTAATCGGCGTGAGGCTTGGTTAGGGATCAACTACGTTCCAGTCCGAAGTTAACTTTGTAGTAGGGTAGTGTATGTAGCGGCTTAATACAATGTGATGTTCAAATCTGGACTAGGTCCCGGAGTTTTTCTGCATTTGCGGTTTCCTCGTTAACAAAATTTATGGTGTCTGTGTTATTTCTTTTCCGCATTATATTTTCTATGTAATTGAAATATCATAGGTTGTGCGTGGTTCAATCAATTGGTAAATCTGACCTTTGGTTGTTGGATAAACATTGATTGACCCTTGGACATTGGTTTTTGATACCGTCCAAGTTATTCTCATACCAATCAGTTCACGGATTCCATCCTGTTGATTTGCTAATTGATTTGAGAAAGAGATATAACTCTTGGATATCTTTCCTTGATTTAGTATGACTATCTAGATGATTCTCTTGGAATTATATTGGAGTTAGTCCATACAGATTGCCGAACGAAATATTGGGTGTGGTTGTTAGACCCCCGCTTTTTCACTTTTATAATTAAAGAATAGTATAACACAACATAAAAAGGAAGTGACAAAACTTGAGCAATCTTGACATTAGAAAACATAGTTCTCATGATGCAACTTTTTGCAAACTTTATATTCTCAACTTAATATTGTGAGGTTGCACACATCACTAAGTTTAAATAGTGATAGGGCGATTAGGAAACTCACCACTAGTGTCACAAGTAGACACAACAAGGTCATTTGTATTTTTCTTACCGTTTCTGGGCTTCATTCTTCTTTTCTCTTGTCGAGGCTCTGAAGAATTAGTAAATTTATTCAAGGCAAGATTCATCCTTACCATGTGATTATGAAGCTTAACAAGGATGTTGTCATTTTTCCTCGATCTTTGACATTTCCCTTTAGAATGTCCACAACTACCACAAAAAGTGCATTGTGAAGCGAGAGAATTACCAAGAGGTAAAATTCCCCTTTTATCACCATGAACATTTTCATCCTCCTCAGATCCCGCAAGAATGAAAGTATTGTTCTTGGTGAAAGAGGTATTACTCTTGAACCCAATCCAACTCGCGTTACCAAAAGACTTTTGACCAAAGAGCATAGCTGGGATCTTATCAAAACTTCAGGAGAGCCTTTGTTGAGAGCAATCTCTTCTTCTTTAAGATATATGGTTTTTGTGAAATTCTCATTGTGTTTATCAAACTCTAAATTTTTCACATGAAGGGATGCTTCAACTTTTTCCAAGCTTTTCTTTAGAAGAAGGCTTTCACGATGAATTTCTTCACTTTTATTCAAAAACTCTAGAATTTTCCTATCCGATTCATCATCTGAGTCAGAATTAGGATCTACAGGTATTTTTGCAGCAAGAGCATAATTCTCTGTGTAGTCTTCAGAAGGGAGCTCATTAGGCATATCATCAAGAGATACTATAATAGCATTATTTCCTTGCTAGTATTCCTTACTTGGGAATTCCTTTTATACATGTACAAATCCATGAAGTTTAAAGCATCAAAGAGGTTTTACATTTTGAGAAGAAGCTTCATCCTACAAATTTGATCTATAGACCCCTTTTCCAGAATGTCTTTCTCTATGTCTCTTGAGAAGACTTATAAGTTGTTGTGTGATCATAGACATGGTAGTGTCTAATTCGTCGTGATCATTACAATATTCATCATCCCAAGATATGCTAACCTTTGGAGGATGGGGGCTTTATTTGGTTACAGCTTATAGGGCGGAAGTCATTTCCTTAGCTGCGAGTTGCTCATAATCAAAGATCTTTACTTTCCAACAAGAGTACTTCTGGAGAGTGTGGTAAGATCATTTCCTTCAGTGATGTCATGTTTCTTAGACTCATTTCGAGTTGGTAAAATTCTCATAATTTTCATCACAATATCCCTTTCAGGAATGGTCCTTCATAATGCATGTCAAGCACTCACTATTTCAGATAACTTGTGATTAAATTTCTCAAAGGAATCTTCATCAGACATACGAAGGTTTTCCTAGTCAGAAGTTAGGTTTTTGAATCCTTGCTTCTTTCTCTGCGGTATTCCCTTCAAATACAGTTTCTAAGATATCCCAAGCTTGCGTCGACGTGGTGCACGTAGACACAAGATGTTGAAAATCTTGTCTTATGGCATGGATAATAACATTTAGACCATCAGAGTTGTGTTTAGTATCATTGATTTCGTCATCGCTATATGTATCCATGTCTTTTGGAATAACGTATGCGCCTTGATCAACCATAGGATGACTGTATCCACTTACAATGAGAATCCAAGTTTTTAAATCACGAGCTTGTAAGAAGAAGGAACACATAACTATTTTTCACCATAAGTAATTTGTGCCATTAAAGGATGGTGGTATATTAATCGAGATTGCACTCTTGTAC
>JAJJMB010005364.1:881882-904740 GCA_023531105.1 Papaver atlanticum | reverse complement strand
TGGAGATGTCACCATCCACGTCGTACCTTGCCCAACATCCCACTCGTAAACTGAAGTCGACTAGGTTACGAAAGACATCCTACCTTCTCTAAAAGGAAAATGTTTTTTTTGTGTGGTGATTAATAATTCATCTCATTCTTTTATACAAAGGTGTGCAAACTTTTGGGGGGTCACTTTAGATGATACAAAGAAACCATAGTTAATGATAAAGTAACCATGGTTTGCACAAGAAGAGTCGATGCGGCCTGGTAGGGATGAGTCACGACTGATAATGGTCATCACTCACTTATGATCACTCAATTTTAAGAAGCAACAAGTTTCTTTTGTCTGCCCTATAAATATGCAGTACACATGATTGGAGAAAATAACTGAATATAGACCCAACCCAACCCCTAGAATAATAACACTCCTATAGGCTAAACCAATCCTACATCTCAATCAAAATCTTCTCTCTCAACTCAAATCTCTCCATCCCAACACCAAAAATCAAAACTTCAAGTGAAGATTCAGCCAATCAAGATACTAAAAGAAGATGGGTCTATCAAATCTACCAGCTCCAGCAGATGGAGTTCTATGTGTTATACTAGTGAACACAGCTCAATCAATCTCAATATTTAAGGGTATGCTTTTCTTTATTCTTCAAATTATAGGAATTCATTTACAATCATCGACAGAATCCGTCCAGAATTCATCAGGACAGTGCGATTTACATATTACATCGGATACTTTAGTAGAGCAGTTGAGAAAAAAGATTCCTTCAATTCCGTTTAGTTCTTTAATTAACGGTGGTAATTCCGATACTCGGTCTGAATTACACGACTGCACGGTTTGTTTGAACCGTTTCCAACAAGATTCCGAAGTGAATCATTTGAGTTGTGGTCATTTTTTTCATAAAGATTGTTTGGAGAAATGGTTGGATTATTGGAATATAACTTGTCCTCTTTGTAGAACACCTCTACTTTCAGATGAAGATCAATCAGTTGATGATGATGAAGATGATGATGAAGAAACTTATTCTCGTCTTTGGAATGGAAATTGATTGAGAAAATCGCACCAGAAGAGAAGAATTAAGACAGAAATACCCATTGATATAGTATTTTATATACCACTCACTAATAGAATCTAAGAACATGGGTAAAAGTCTTTAATTTTTCTAGTAGTCTTTTGTACAAGAAACATAGTCAAGTGTTGCGATTATGAGTCAGGTTGGTTGGAAGGTCTGATTGCTGGCCCTAGATTGGATATACTTTTTATATGTCCATGAAAGTGAGCTGTTTCATGTAAGTTTTTCAAGTTTTTTTTTTTCCCTGTATGTATCGAGTAATTCGAGTGAACGTATGTACAAAAATATATTACAGAGAAATGTACTTAGTTGTTATGAATCAATTTCTCATGATCATGTCTTGTATGATTAATTTATTTTCCTACTAAACTAGAACTGAGGTTGGCTGAAGATGAATCACGTTCCTCACCGGCTGTTCTTGAAATGGAAACTCCAGCTCACAGTTTCTAGTTCGCTGGAAATCAACCAAAGTCTTTTCCAATCCCGCTATAACAAAAGAACCGTGGTCTGAAGATTTCTCAATATGGAGAGTCTCATTGGATTTGCTAAATGTTTAATTATATCTAGTACTGTTGAGAGATAAAGTGACCAAGTAATCAAATAGCTTTGGACCTTTGGTCATTATGTCTCAATTATGAAGTTGAAACCGTGTTGAATCGACTTTAATCTGCGTCCACTAAAATGGAGAATTGAGTAGACATGAAGGTCACATACAACTTATTATATTGGACTTGAAATGGGAAAGTTAGTTAGCATAGCAACCAGCTTTTGCTTGACTCTTTTTTTTAAGCGAATGAAATTATATTTCTCGAGTGGTGGGAAACTCCACCTATAAATGCAATCCGTGTTATCCATTTTTTCTGGTATTTGTATTATTTAACATATGGTGTTTCCTATTTGTGTAGTGGTGGTGAGTTACTTATACCCGGCAACAATAACCAACTTTACAAGTTACTACCTTACTAAGGTTTTACCTATTTCCTATCCCCATTTTCCCTGAATCCCATCCAAACTCACAGATCAATTTTTATTTAATGCATTCTAAGTTGAGTAAACAAAACTCACCCACGGTAATCTTCATCTTCATCTCACCATCCCATCTCTCTCTTAAATCTAACCCACTAATCGTCCATGGGAAAAAAAATATCTAATCATAAATCTATTGATCTGCCTACTAATGCTAGCACCACAGCGGCACTTATATACTATCATCACCCTAATTTCTGTATTGTTCATAGACATGACCTAATCATGGTTTTGTACCCTAAATTAATAGAAACATAACTATAGCTAATTAAGATTTTCTTCTTTTTGATTTTTCTTTAAGCTTTTGTTTTGATGCAGTTGAAACAAAGTGCAATCAAACCAAAATTGATATACGAATCACCAAGGAAACATATAGATACTTCACTATTTCAATTAAGTTTTCATTGTATTAAATTTCAAGACCTGATCAATATAGATACTTCACTATTTATTTAATCTCCAAATCTCATAAATTTGGTGGTAGGGATGGTGTTCAAGTTATCTATCGGAAATAACAGAGAGAGTTTTGTCTACCCAATCTTAAAAAGGTTTTACAAAATTTGAGTTGTATAGTTGGGATGAGATTTATGGAAAATGGAGATAGGAAATAGGTAAAACCCTTACTAATACAACAAACTCCACACCATGAATATCTTCCCTGCGGCCTAACCATTTATCTGGTTCGTTTGCCTCTCTAGGCCCATCTGATTTAGATTTGTAAAGTGCTTATTCCATTGCCTTCTTTGACCATCCAAACGTTTGCAACCAAGTTATGCAAAAAAAAAGAAAGAGGTGCGTTCGTTATGGTTCTTGCAAGGCTTAGTGCGTGATGTTTTAAAGTATGTTTGAAGACATCCAATTCAAGCAACCGTATAAAGAAGCGAATGTTATACGGTTAATTCAAGAGTGTTGAGATTATTAGTCCCATATTGTCTGGACAATCTAAGATCCTGCGGTTTATAATCCTTAGGGCCTCTCCACTCATTGCCAATTGGTTTTGAGATGGATGCCCATATTTTAACATGGTATCAGAGCAGGCTATTTGTGACAAGTCATTTGACCGCGCCTTTACTCCGCGTCACCCGATTTAATTGTCCACGTGTTAGACCCAACGAGGCTACACGTGAAGGGGCGTGTTGAGATTACTAGTCCCATATTGTCTGGGCAATCTAAGATCCTGCGGTTTATAATCCTTAGGTCCTCTCCACTCATTGCCAATTGGTTTTGAGTTCTTATGAGTATCCTTATTTATTATTTATCTATCTTTATGTGCCATCAATATGTAATTGTTCAAATTGAAAAACTAATAGAAACTTTATGAGGCATAGAGATAATACTGCAAAAGAACATTTTTTTTAGAGAAATGAAGGATATGTTGAAAGGAAGAAAAATATTTACAGAGTATTTACAGTGGCCAAAAGACCTTCAAAAAAACAAGAACAAAACAAATTACATATTCATGATATCCTCTCATTGGTAAATGATTTGATTCAAAGATAAGTCTTTGAAAATCTCAGTATCCAAACTCCACAGATGAATGTCCAACTTGATTGAATGAACAAGCTCATCTTTAGACTTATTTCATGAATGAACTGCAAAAGAACATTATTGGGTGGATTGGAAAAGGATCTGTAAACCTTTGTATTTGGGAGGTTTAGCTATTCGTAATTTGAGTAAAATTAAAAGAAGTTATCTATGAAATGGCGGTGGAGATTGAGTACTGCAGAAAACTCTTTATGGGTAAAACTATGAAGGGAAAACATAGTTTGGCTGATTTTGGTTGGAGAACAAAGCAGTCCAATACTTCTCATGGGGTTGGCATTTGGAAGCAGATTCATGATGTCCAAGAGGAATTCTTTGATAACATTCAATTCAGAATTGGTCGAGTTAGCAGAATCTGCATTTGGGAGGACAAATGGTGCGATCAAGGGATTATTGCTTCTCTTTGTCCCAATCTCTACATGATCTCAATCGGGAAGCATAAATCGATACGTGAAGTTTTGTTTTTTTTTGGTATGCAGAAAGGAAAGAAAAACAAATTATCTAACAGCTACATTCTAGAGAGTAGCTATGTTAGATGGGATATTAGAGTTCGTTCATTCATCTTGGACTTTGTGGGCTAATACATACACTGCCAGGGAATGAGATGCACTGTAAGCTAACTTGGGGATGAACTTGAAACTACAGCTGTTGAAATGGTTGGCTAGCCTTTTCGTATTGCCTCTTATCTTCCATAATCTCCAGGGTGATGTTCTTGAGGTGTCATTCAGACAGTTAACAACCACTTGGTTATCTCATTCAATAATGATTTTGTCGAGGTTTAAGCTGCTTGCTAATTTTGTTGCAAGGAGGAACCCATCTGCTTCGGCATAACTGACCATGTCAGAGATTCCTAGTATGGTCCTTGCGCCTATGTCATTCCCATTTTTATCTCTAGCTACTGCAACACAAGTGTACCAACCATCTTTCCAGGCAGGAAAGACATTTATTTTAGTATATGGGTCTTGAGGAGGGGACCAAGTTGCCATCAATTCCGATTCAGTAGGAGTACTTGATATCTCAGTATTGTTGCTGTTCAGAAAAGGTTTGTAATAGAGATTAAACCAATGGAGAGATAATTTGAGAGTACGTTGCACATTTGTTGACTTTTTCACAAAAACCTTGGTGTTTCTCACTTTCCATATAGCCCAGCAGATTTACATACCCAGAGAAGATGAATACTCATCGTCATCACTTGTGATCCAGCTTTGTACAAGTTGCGAGAGATCAATTTGGGGGTTTCCTTGTAATCTGAGTCCCATTGGGGATGAAAACCAAACCGCCTGAACAAAGTGACATTGAAACAATTTGTGTTGTACTGTTTCAGTTTCTGTGTTGCATATAACACATTCAGTTGGAATTCCTGTCACATGTCTTCCAATTCTTTCGTCTACAGCCATCCCATTACGGATAGCTCTCCATATAAAGGTTTTTATTTTTGGAGCCACCTTTTTAATTGCCCAAAATTTCTTCCACGGAAACGTGTTCTCACCCTGACTAGATGATTTTCCTTGTTGTTATTGCAGTATCTTCTGAAAAGATTGGGTAGTGAAGTCGCCGTGTTCAGTTAGCTTCCAGATAAGTTTATTATTAGCTTCTGAATTGATTGGTATTTGGCTAATTTGAAGTGCAGTAAAAGCATCTACATGTTGCTGGATAATATTCATATCCTATTGTCCCGAGGTTTCACTCATGAGCTGATGGACATTGGTAATGGATCTGCTTCCTTCCTCAGTTCTCGTTGGTGCTACTCCATGAAGAGATTGTATCCACGGGTCTGAGAAAATTTGGATGTCCTGGCCATTTCCTACCAGCCACATACAACCTTTCCTCAATTCAATTATGCTGTCGAGCATGGACGACCAAGTTGTTGAACACCTCCTCTGTTTGTTGACATCCCAAAATGAAGCGTTTCTCATATACTCAGCTCTCAGTAACTCTGCCTACAGAGAATAATTGTTGTGAAGGAACCTCCAAGCCAGTTTAACCACAAGGGCATGATTAAGGTCATCCAATGATCGAATTCTCATTCCTCATTTTTATTTTGGCAGATTAAACCACTCACACTTTAGGAAGTGCATCTTCCTTGTATCCCTATTGTGACCCCACCAAAAGTCCCTAATGATCTGAATTAACTTATGGAGTATTATTTTAGGGATACTTTGGGTGGCCATGTAGTAAACAGGGATCAGAGCTAATACTGATTGGATGAGTGTTGTTCTGCCAGCATGAGATAACTTGTTCCTCTTCCACCCAGAAAGATTTTCTTCAAACTTCTCAATCAAATAAG
Source organism: Papaver atlanticum (assembly GCA_023531105.1). Classification (NCBI taxonomy): domain Eukaryota; kingdom Viridiplantae; phylum Streptophyta; class Magnoliopsida; order Ranunculales; family Papaveraceae; genus Papaver; species Papaver atlanticum. Next base: position 898,822 of record JAJJMB010005364.1, on the reverse strand, counting down.
TGAAATAGGACAGCCTATTCCCTTGTTGAAGGATTTTTATAACCAAATACTTATCTTCTTTCTGCATTTTGGTAACTCCTAACAACTGAATGATCTCATCTGCATGGGATTATGATACGTTCTCCCCGAAGTGTATGGAGGACTTCAAATAGTTCACCAGTTGGCCAGAAGCAGTATATAGTACTGTTGAAGTATAGTGGATATCGAGTTGATAATGCTAGTATTGGTATTACCAAACAACATGACGTTATCTGCAAACATGATGTATGAGACGCTTGGTGCCCACCTATTAATTTGGTATCCACTGTAATGTCCTGCTTCTTCCATCTTGTTGATGATACCCAACATATAATGGGAGCAGATGATAAATAAGTAAGGAGATAATGGGCAGCCTTGTCTGATCCCCCTTTCTCCCACATTAAAACCTTTTGGTTGTCCGTTCAATAGTATAGAGAAGGAAGCGGTTTGTATACAGCTTATTATCAGATTTTAGGCATTGTCCGTCACTCCAACATTAGATAGTGCTTTCTTCAAAAAAAAGCAATCTTGTTTGTCGTATGCTTTACTCATGTCCAATTTTAAAACAAAAGCCCCCTGAGAAGTATCAGATGTATGCATAGAGTGAAACAGTTCTTTAGCTACTACAATATTGTCTACAATCTGCCTGCCTGAAACAAATGCAGACTGGTTTTATTCAATTAGGCCGTCAAGGAAAGGACTTAGCATGTTGATGATAATCTTTGTGACAATCTTGTAAATCACATTGCAAAGTGCTATTGGCCTGTAATCTGTAGCTGTTTCTGCATTCTTTTTCTCCGGAATCAACGCTAGATACGTATGGTTCAAGCCTGGAGGAATAGTTAAACATCTGAAGCAGTTTTGGATTAATGAAACAACTTCTTGTCCAATAACATTCCAGCATTTCTTGTAAAAAAAATGGATGGGTATCCATCCGAACCGGGAGACTTCCATGAACCCATCTTCTTGACAACACTGAAAGTTTCATCAGCATTTAGGATAACACTAATGGACCTGCATTCATTTTGGTTGATCATATTAGTATTATCAAGGGAAAAACTATTAGGATTGACCTCGTGATATTTAGTAAACATGCCTTCCTCTCTAATGTTCTTCAGGTCAGCAGCGGCCTGCAAGTCAACCAGTTTTCGCTTCTCACTCTCAATCTCTCTCTTATATCCCCAAAGGATTTTCTTCTCCATTTCAGTAGTTCGTCACCCAAATTTTTCAATCTTTCCACTGTACCTCATGTGGAATTATCCCAATTGGTTTGAATCACCTCACTGAATTGAGGATGGTCGGTCTAGTAGTACTCAAACTTGTAATTAGGTATTCTCTTTGGTGGTTTTCTCATGGTGTTGAGAAGTATTGGAGAGTGATCACTCTCGAGTCTAGGTAAGTGGAGTACTGCAGCATCCAAGAAAAGCGGCCTCCAATCAGTACTGCATAAATCCCTGTCCATCCTTTCAAAGATGGGTTGAGATTGCATTGTATTACTTGACCATGTGAAAGCTGGACCCGCGTATCCCAAGTCAAGCACATCTCTATCTCTAAGCATACCTCTGAATTCGGCACAACTAATATCCGTGTTTTGGTTGCCACCATGTTTTTCATACTGGTGTATTAAAACATTTAAGTCGCCTATCATGCACCAAGGGTCAGCGACAGATGCTAGTGTGTTACTCATGCTTCTCCAGAAGACATCTTTATGAGGGTGTGCAGGTGGACTATATACACACATTAGGGTCCATTGAGGAATGGATAGCTTAGCACCAATATTACAGTGAATGAGGTTCAGATTTTTTGAGATTACCACCAAATCCACATTATCCTGCCACAAAATGGCTAGTCATCCGCTTCTACTATTGCTTTCATTCAGTCGGGTCTCAGAGGTAAACAAAATAGAAGGTTTGCAGCTTCACAGAAATGAGTTTAAGGCCATAACTGTCGTCCCATTCCCTAATCCACGACAGTTCCAGGATTTTACTAACATTTTCCTTGCGAATTTTTCAGGCAAGTTGCCATAGCCTTTTCTGAGAGGTTGCAGTGTTGTTTAAGTGGTGGGTCACAGTCCATTGGTTCTGACTGTCTTTTATTGCCTATATATGGGAGCACAGTCTCTTGTACTTGAGTTTGTTGAGTTATGACTCGTCGCTTCCATTATTTCATCTTCTTAATCGATTTCTTCTCAGAATTCATGGTGGCTATCCAGAATTCTTTGCAATGGTAATGGGATTGCATGATGGTGAGGGTGTTGAGTTCTCAGGTAGGGTGGTGGTGGATTGTTGGGTAATAGATGGTATGGGAATATCTGAAGATGATTTTGATTGTATTCCAGAGTTGGTAGCAATGGGATTTGGGTTGTTTGCGGTTTGGGTATTGCTGGGTATATGGGTGGGGTGGGATGCAGATTTGTGGTTTGACTTCGGGTTGGCTGTAGCCGAGGTGGACAAGATATTTGAATTATTCCCTCAAAAGTTACCATAATTAGTTTTATGTACGAGTAAAGACTGTGTCAACGGGATATTTCATATTGAATTTGGATTGGTTTTGTTGGGGAAATTTTCCATATTTGCAGTTGATTCTGTTGCTGATTTTTGGTTCTGAATGAAATCTTCCAGCTGTGGAGGGGATTCAGTTAAGGAAATGTTAGGACTGTTGTTGAACAGGGTTTTACTTAACGGATTTGCTGGCTGAGAATTAGGGTTTTCACCATGATTGGATGCTGGGGTGTCAGGTTAGGTTCTGGTGATGGGGTTATTTGATGAATGCTTTGGTTTGTAGTTGGCGTTGATCTCTTCAGTAATCCGAGCAATAGTTTTGTCTTGCATTTTTTCCATGAAAGTTTCTGGATAGAAGAACCCTTGTTTCTCATTCCTTTGACAACTCCGGACACTGCTTCATTATGTGCCCAAATATCCCTCAGAAGAAACATACTTTTTGCAGTCTCTCAAATCAGTAACTTCATATTTCTTTTTGGATGGTAGTAGAAAGTTCATTTCCCGTTTCAGTGGATTTGTAACATCGACCTTGACTATTACTCTTGCAAAATTTTCCCACTTTGCCTGTTCTACTGCTTGAATAGGATACGGAGTTCCAAGTTTTGACGCCACAAACTCCACCATTTTTTTGTTTTGTGAACTCATAGGGAGGCCATAGACTTGGATTGTAAAATCGGCATACTTAAATTCATATTCTTGTGGCAGTTTGCCTGGATATCTAAAAGTAATAAATATTCATTAAGTGCCCATGGGGAATGGGTGATAACTGCATTGAAATCACATCCTAGCTCAAAATGGACTAGGTAAATAGCTTTATCGAAACTTGAAGTCTCCATGTTTCCTGAAGGTCTCCATGATCTTTGCAACATGTTGTATATGATGTTTAGCCTATATTCACGTCTAAAAATAGTTGTGATAACCAGAGAGTATTTGTGTGTAGTGGTTTGTTCAGCCAGATCTTCTGGGATTTCATAGATCTGATCTTCCTCCTCTCTTAAAAGTGATGCCATTCTTGATGTGAGTTCATCGCAATCTGAGTTGGTGGTGTTTGTTGGGGATGATGCCATGAAGAGAGGACTATGAAAGAATAAGACGCAGGGAAGGAGATAAAGAGAGGGATCGAAAGTAACCCACGATAGAACTAGTTAACCTGCAAAACACAAAGCAAAAACTTGAAAGATTATTAGAAAAGAGGAAGATTTATAGATTTGAGATAGATCGCTCAAATGACGAGAAAAAATCATCCTAAAACGATGAAAGAGAAAATCGCCCTAGAGACGAGAACCTCTAAAAGGTGAGACAAATTCAAAAAATGAAGTGTCGATACGTGAAGCTTACATTGCTACTATTACCGGTTTCATTTGGCATTTGGGTTTAACACACATAAATTTAATGATGTGGAGAGATTTCTATTGTTTTCAGCAAGCTCACTTACATTGTATTTCACCCAAATGAAGATGACTCTCTTGTTTGGTTTGGTGGTAATCCAGGTACTTTTACTGTCAAGTCCAGGGCCGGCCCTTAGATTTTTTTGCCCCAAAGCAGAACGGAAGAATGTTGCCCCCTTATCTTCTCTTTTTTTATACGCGAAAGCCGTACCTAGGCCCTTGTAACTCTTCTTAATTTCATTTTATACTGCCAATATACTCATTAACATTTGATCATCAATGATCCATTGTCTATGAACATCGTATTCCAAAAGAGAAACACATGTACAGAGTCCAATGTATCAATATTCACATAGGAAGCCGAAGAAGGACAAAACGCATAAGGATATTTTGTAACCCCATAACTGTTATCTAGTCTTAAAGTACCTATAACCTATTGTGTGTCTTTGGAACTCCAGTTACGTTTTGAACGAAATATCTTATCACAAGAAGAAAGGGAGTGGCGGAACTGAACATTGGGTATGGGGAGGGCTTGATCCTTTTTTTGGGCTGGCTTAAGCATAAAATTGACACACATAATATGATCAAAATCAAAATAGTCTATAAAATAAATGGTTTTTTGGCTTGTTGGGGCTGGCTTAAGCTAGCCCTAGTCATCATGTAGTTTCGCCTTTCAAAGGGTGCTCTATTTCAACATGTTGGCAAAGTGGAAATTGATTTTGATAAGTCGAACCAAAATCCCAAAAAAATATAATCAAGTGGGAGTGACTCTTATCGAACGAATTTCTGAAATATAGAATTGTAATTGAATCGACATCTCATTCCGAAATATAATTAAAATCACATCTACACAACAGTACCTTATGTTACCCTAAAACCCTATAACTTACCCCGAGAGATGCAGAGATCAAAAACTTATTTAAAACATTCAGAAATCTTAGCAACACCCACAGAAATCAATTTCAGTTGACTGGAAAATAACCCCTTCACTGTCTTCAATCTTTACATTCATCCCAATTTCTTCTTCGTCCCAAATATTTTAACAGTTGGCAGGCTAAATATGACAGTGCTCTTGTTTTGTTGCCCCACTAGACCTGCTGTCCCAAAGTGGAGCTTTCCCTACTTCCCCTTTGGATGCGGCCCTGGTCAAGTCTGCGTATAAAGTTTCTATTCAAGACCCTACAATTCATTCTTTCCCTCATAAGCTCATTTGGTATAGAGATTGGCCTCACAAGGTGGGTTTATTGTTATGGCAGTGTGTTTTAAATAGGCTCTCTACAACTGATAATTTGCAGAAAAAAACTCCGCATTGGTCACTCTAAGTGGTAGTCCTTTAATTAATTTTTATTGTTTTTGCAAGATGGTTGCAGAAATTAATGACCATATCGTTGTTATTTGCGTGTTCTCGAAGCGTATTTGGAATTACTTCTGTTCCGAAGATAACAAACAAGCGAATATCAATGGTTCAACTATGGATATCACTACAAACTGGTCAACGACTCGTTTATCGGTCTTGGTAATGCGGTTATCTTTTGGGTGATTTGGTTGGAGTGCAACAATCGTGTCTTCAACAACAAAGCTAAGTTTTTTTGAATGGGCTAGATACCCTTCATGTTGGGTATCAATCAATGAGGTCATTGTAAATTGGAGGGATGTATTTTTCAGACCTTCTTAGTGTTTTTCTATTTTGAGGGTCTTTCATTTGGTTTTCCCTTGTTGTTTTATTCGGTGGTTGGATGCTTTTTTGCATGTTCTCCTAATCTAATAAATTCCTTACTTTACCGAGCAAAAAAAAAAAAAAAAAAAAGGTGTGCAAGGAAGAAAATTTCCTCGTGCTGTTGGCAGGAAGGGGAGGAGTTACATGGAGTGAGGGTGGGTCCTTGGACCCATCAAAATTTGCAAAATTATCTCATTTGTTATATTGGTTTGCCGGCTGTAAAAAAAATCCACTCTTGGGTGTTCCAAAATTTGATTACGGAATTGAGCCCAACACATAATGGTTTAAATACCTCCAATGAATTCATAGTAAGGAATCACCTACTCATACTTAATTAGTGCCTATTCCGAGCACTCGTCCAATTTGGTTTGACAAATATTTTTATAATTATTTTAACGATTTAATTCTCCAAAATGATGATAAAGATTTCTTGTTTAACAATGTTGATGTTAATTCATAGATTTGATTGGGTTATTTTGTTTTTGGTACTTAGGTTTTGTCCAACTTTTGAGTTTGGTCTAATATTTGTCCAGCTTTGTGTTTGGTACCGGGACTTCACGTTGACTTCCATTGACTAGGTTAAGTTTAATTTTAATTAATGACCCAAACTATTTTCTGTTATTTTACCTAAACCGTTGATTTAGGTACACGTGAACAGTCACAAATATTTCATGATATATTGACCTAAAAAGTATTTCCTCTTTCATCTTCCCCCTTCCTACCGAATCAAGCATCCACCATCTACCTCTTTCCTGCGTCCGCCACCACCTCTAGCTCCAACTCATTGGATTGAAATCAAATTTTAGGTTGAAAGTGATATTTGAGAAATGCAAGACGAGGATTAGTCGTGAATTAGTGATTGAGAAATGATTGGATGGAATTTCATATGCAATTTGGATTGGGGTTGTTTGGTCGATACAATTGAAGTCAGTGGAGGTGTTTTGCTAGTACTGGAATGTATTTTTCCTGAGATGATCTTGCTTAAATGGTGGCTGTATGGGCAGTGTTTTAGGCGTGAACAGCAGTGAAGGAAGATGGGGTTTCTGTGTAGAGAGTGGTGGACCAGCTGAGATCTGAAATTATATGGTTTCTGCTGGTGTGAGATCGAGACTTCAAGGATTCAAAACAGGTGCCAATAGAAGGGTTTTGTATGGAGGGATTGAATCACTAAGATGATATTGAGAAGTGGCATTAGATTGCAATTTTTCTTCTGGAATTCAGAAGGGATTTTTTTGATTGGGATTTGATTTGTTGTTGGTTTGAATTAAGGTTTTTATTTTGTTTGATTTGTGTAAACTCGTTTAAAGTCCCGTTTGGAAATCAGTTCCCTTCAATTGATAGGAATGTCATTGAGTTAGGGTTACGGAGAAAGCCGGAGGTAGTTGTGATGGTGGCACAGAAAGTGGTGGTAGCGGCGGTGATGGGTTTTAGAGGTGAGAAGATGAGTTCATGTAAAATGTTTGGAAAGTGAAGGGCATGATAGTAATCTTTATAATAATTTTTTTTTTTTTACTTGTTTAATATAACTAGTTTTGCACCCGTGCGATGCACGGGTCTATTTCTCATTTATGGAATCATGGGCAATGTTTCAAAATTACTTTCATTAAGAAAAAATGTTATAAAAAACTATTCAAAATTTAATAAGGAATAACATTCAAAAATCATAAATATAATTATTTAAGCTCTATAAATAAAATTATCAAAAGTTAGTCCACTCCAGTCTTTCTTCAGATTTCGATGATCTTTAAATTTTTAGAGCTCACGATTTTGTTGTTTGATATATTCTTGCATCTTTTAGTCCCACCCAATCGTTATGTGTCTATGCTTCATTGGAATAAGCATCTTTAAGATCTCGATGCATCATACTCTCTAAAAAAAGAATCTTGTTCAATTGCTTTCTACTTTTATTCCTCCTTCTCGATTATTAATGAGATTCTTTGGCAAATCATTAATTGAGATAAAACGGATACCAAATAATGTCTTTGTTTGGTAGCGTAACAGTCTTCTTTTGATTTTTCTGTTTTTCTTTTTGATATTCTTAGGAAAGATAATGACTTTCCTAAGAGTATTTATATATGGAAATCATGAAATCCACATAAATAAATTAATCAGGATCTAAATAACATAGAGGTAATAGAATCAAATACAAAATCAAAATGTAGATATAATTTTAAGAAATTACTTGCGTAATGTATCAGAATATCTTCTTGTACGGTGAAATTAAATTATGCAATGGAATATTTTCAATATCTTTGGCAACCATAATGCGTGTTTGATTCGTGAAGTGCAATCTTAGATTTCCAGGGAGATGTCTATATTTTCCATTGAAAATCGAAGCTAGAAAATCATGCCATGACTATCATATATTGCTGCTTGATTTAACACATGCTTGTGATTTTTATCCGACTTTAAGATCACAAGATGTATCCGTTCTCCCTTGTTTATTGATTAGCTATTTTTTTGGAAGATCTATGAAATAAGAAATTGCAGTAATAACCATTTTCCATGTCCGAAAATACTTTTGTGGAAGGATACCGAGAGTCGTGGTTGCTCCACTTGCCATATCCGTTGAAAATGAACTTTAAGGTCTCTCTATGTTATTATTTTTCTTGAAGTCTAAAAAGTGACTATATATGGTTGTATGGTTTATTTCCTTTCCCCTGGATTTTCCAGAGTTTACTCTTTAAGTTCTTTTCTAGTTGTTTTGCGCCTGTTTTGTCTATACAAAATAGTAAAATGAAAGCAAGAAAGATACCTCGCAAAAAAGGTATGAAAAAAGAAAAGACTTTCCTAAATATCATAATATATCCAAATGGTAAACCAAACATCTCGACCATAAAGTTATCCCTTTATAAGTAGATAAACCAAACATTTTAGTGATATTCCGATTCACCAAAATCAATAAACAAATGTAAATATAAAAAACATGTATACTCTTCACCACCATTTTCTGTCTTGGACGTGGTCTACCTAATTGATATTCCCTGCCAACCAAGGCGACCAACTAAAATTGATGCTTTCTGAAATTTGATCGAGGAAGCCAAAATCGAACTTTGTATTAGAGACCACCTTTGAAACACATAACTTACGCTAGTATCACGGTGCGGTACAACCATCTAAAAAGAAAAGTTTTCATTTACCTGCACCAAAAGAGTAAAAAATATATGAATACAACATGATTTTATATCCATCAAAAAATGTCAAGGCCAGCAATTGAACTCTTATGATAAGATCAAGATTTGTTGACCATTGGTCTTTTTCATACCTAGTCACCAATCCGATATATATACTAATAATAGTAATATATGCATTCTACAAATTGCCGCAAATATATTGCACGAATGTGGATTGTTTGAATAATCGCTATTTACGCACTCATGAGTTCCAACATTTTGAAGAGAGTCGTGTGTCTCATCTCAGCGCAACGAATGTATTCTGATCACATTGGGTGATTATATTCTGATCACATTGGGTGATTATATTATTGATAAGAGCAAGTTTTAGATATTTATTGATCAAAATATAACTTAGTCGGAAGATTCATTACATACGAAATTGGATAGGAGTCTCGCAACCAGCTGAGCTCCAACACTCTTTTGAATAACCATATCTGTTCTATGAAAGAGAAATCTACCAGAACCACAATTCGCATCATTATTAGCTAAACAATTCTTCAGCTTCTTCAAATAATAATTACAGATAAAATTTCTAGTAATAATTTATTAAAAAAAAATTAAATTTTTAGAAGACAAATGTAAATAACTTATTAGACGACCGAAGGCAGGGAGTCCTTTTACGTCCATTATGGAGATTAAAATGCAATTGCAACAGTTTTATTCAATTTTATTCATCTCGATGCAATCGATCATCTTTTCCTAAAATTTGATAATTGAATAATTGGGTCCCTAATTATATTTAAACTCAGTTTCACCTTCAACTACTTCATATTAAACAGAAATGAACAATATTGCATTAAATATAACCTTAGTATTTGCATTAAAAATAACCTTAGTATAAAGATAGCAACAATTATATGCGTTGCTAAATATTTTCCGTTGCAATATATAGACTTTCTTTACTGGACTGTCGTCCGGCACTAGTGCAGCATTAAACATTTTTGAAAAAAATATTGGATTGGAGTACAGTATCTTAAAAGCCTATAGTACTTGTTACACTTTCTTCAATTATAATATTTTCTTTCATATGTATTTTTCTCTTTTTTGGACTTCCCATCACTGGGATATGTAGTGTGAGTATAGTTGGTCTTTTATAGATTGTCGCCAACCTCATGCAAGATATGTAGTGTGAGTATAGTTGGTCTTTTATAGATTGTCACCAGCCTCATGCAAAAGAAAGTATCACAATAAAAGAAACTACAACTTATCGTATTTTAACACATCGTAGACCGAATGTTTAATTACAGGTACTAAGGTCCGTGCAAATTATTTTTTCCTCAAACTAACATTTTATAGGCTACATACTCCCTTCCGGTCTTCCCTATGTTTAATGGTAACTCTACTGGGACTTTAATAAGATACCTTCGACCAAATGAGTATACGTTACTCACAAATGCTATACTTTGTAAATCTGTCTTGGAGTTATGGTCTTCTTCTACCTGAGAAACCCCTCTCAGGGGACAATGTCCTAATAAATATTTCTGTGAGCAACAACTTCGGTTCCTCATGGAAGTGATGCAATAAAATAAATTAAAAAAAAAGGAAAAAGAAGAAATAGAATGCATACCACTCGCATACATATCTGATTCGCTTCATTTTTAGTGTTTTTGGTTTTCATTAATTTAGCTAAGTCCTCTGCCCTCCATCTAGAGATTTCTCATTCTTCTTTAAGTCATTTACACATATGTTCCCGATAATAATATTCGAGCACATGACAGTAATACACAAAATTGGTACAAACCAAATAAAACTATTTTAGAACTCTTTGAGCTCCAAGAATAAAAACAGACTTCACAATCATTGGTAGGGTGTCTTTCACAAATAGAACCCCCAGCTCCCTATATACAAAAAAATACCCGTCAAAACTTTATAGATGATATATATGAGTGTAACATAAAATTGTAAAAACTTGAAATCTATTGAAAATTAGGCATAAAACTAACAAAAATTAATGTAAGCACTTGTACAACAATAAGAGATGCAAAAGTCGCATTCTTAAGACACCATGGAAATGAAAGTGGACGTTAGGGAGAATCCTTGGTGTTGAAACTTATAGAGATTACGACAGTCTTCTTAGTGATGTGAATTCGGATGTAACATGAAACAAAAATATATTACCGTCATGTCAAAGCCGTTCGAATTCATTGCTGAATCTATTTAAGAAAGTTCTAGGAATCGACAACGCAAAAAAATAAATAGCTCAAGAAGTCCATAACCTTTTATGGTTGCTTGACATTCTTGCACAGAGGCAAGCAGTTGAGGAGTTTGAATTGATGGCGCTAACCAAAAATAGCTGGCAAACTTGTACAGGGAAACAATGCGATTGTTTGTTGGTATATAAAATGGGGAAATTCTTAGGGCGAAGAAAACCCGACAGCTATTATTACGAAAGCTCGCCAACTCTTGTTACAGCCACTGGCAGATGACTACTATTGCTTACAAAAACCAAAATCATTTGATCAACAAGTGAGCCAATAAATCAACGGAGGATCTTGATGGCATGGTTTGAATGTTTCATCAATAAATCTTGCAAAGACGAAAAATAAACAAAATAATAATAATTTACGGCTAAGATGAGCAAGTAAAAAATTACCCGAGCTGTTGTTTTCATAGTAGAGAAATAGCACGAATCAAACAAACTTTTCTGCAATACGAAGCATCGTAAGAACCGAAACCCTTTAAAAAAAAATCTAATGAAAATATCAAGATATTTTAGGAGCAGAAAAGAAGCACCTGTACAATAGCAAGAGATGCAAAATTACCATAATCATCAATAAATCCTTCAAAAATAAAGAATTTTACGTTTAAAAAATAATGATGATGAATTCAAAGAGAGAAAAAAGATTACTCCAACTGTATATTCAAAATAGAGGAGTAATGCCTTTCAACCACATTTTTCCCTATATCTGCAAAACAAAAGACAACAACCAGTAATCAGAGGAAGCATCAAATTTAGATGTAGACAATAAAAACAATACATCCATTGTTGTTCATCCCATTCTTATAAAATATCGTTTTAAATATTTATTTTTAAAAGTGGATTCATAAAAAGGATTTTCAAATTCCGTTTGATACATATACATGATCACTGTGCGCTTTATTATTGAACATCGAAAAAACAACATGGTATTACGAATAGTAGATCAAAAGTGATGAGTTTCTCACCGTGATGTAGCCTGGAAACACAAAAGAACGTGTGCGAGAGTGGATGATCCAAAAAATCAACCTGTTTCTGGAATCAAATCAATGAAACAATAAATAAAGACTTAAATCATGGTATTAAACAGAAAAGAACGTGTGCGAGAGTGGACGATCCAAAAAAGCAGTGGCAATTTGGCATCTTAGCAAGGGCCTTATATAGAGAGCTACTAAACCCAAAAAAATTCCAAAAAAGAGAACTTCTTCTTAGGAAATAATATCCGTATCATTGTATTTTGATTTTCACATTTATTTTGATATCATACTCCAATATTTTCTTTCCTGTAATTTTGATATCCATATTTATTTCGATATATTTCGAAATCGTATTTCCTTTCTTTCCTGTAATTTTGATACCCACATTTATTTTGATATCTTTCGAAATCATATTTCCATTTTATTTTATTTTTGCATCCAACGATTTTTTTTTCTTTGGAAATCATATTCCTAATGAATTTGTAAATTTTTTATTTGTACACGAAATCATACTTTTTTTGTTGTTGTTGTTGATACCGTTTTTCCCCCTTTGGAAATCATACTGCTAACGATTTTGTATTATTTTTATTTGTACAGGATTAACAAACCTTTCATCGTGATTCATGCGGGCCATTCACAAATCAAGTATTTTCTTTTAATCGGTGATTTAATTTTTTTATTTTAATCAGGTATATTCTTATGGATTTTTTTAGGGTATTTAATACCAACTGAAAGTGTAATTGTAATTGAAAGTGTAATTGGGGGACTTTATTACAAAAATTGTAAATGGACATTGGACATTGGATGATTTTTTTTATTCATACGATTGATCTAATTTTACGATGAAATCACGATTGATATGTTTCTAAGATTAAATAAGATTTAGTAATTTTAGGAAATTATTTTCTAAAGTGTGATTGACCAAATAATATTTTGTGGGTCCAAAAGATTCTACTGAAATTCTATTGGCTGAAATAGAGAATGGTGGGGCCAAAATCAACCAGAAGCTCTGGTTAACCACAACGCTCGAAAAAACTCTGTTTTTATATAGAGAATTTCTAAACAGAAGTCAGTATTAACCGAGTCAACGCGGGTCAACGTCAATTCCAGGTACCAAACACCAACATGGACAAATGTTAGACCAAACTCAAAAGTTGGACAAAACCTGAGTACCAAAAACAAAATAACCCTTTTTGATTAGATGATATGTATAATCATGTATTTCCATCAAATGATATACTATAATGACGAGTGGTTCTATCCAGAAGTTATTTTTCCATCACATCTATTCACTGGTTGTTTTCTTTGTCGTTGTAAGTTAATATGAGTAATTTTAAAGCTTTATTTTAATTAAATTTTAACATATAAATTTAATCAAAAAGTCTCATTGGCGAAACTAGGATTTCATACCCAGAGGGCCTTAAAAAAAATCTGCGCACATGTAAAAAAGAGAGAGAAAAGGTTACCTTCTAATTTCGAGCAATTGAATCTTGCTTCTACCTGAACCGGGACAGTACCTCCCTAATGTAGTTTTGGGAAACAATAATATTTGATGAATACAAAACTACTAGCACATGAATTATAATTATTTGCTTAATGAAGATGCGCATATTTCAATGATATACCTAATTAAAATGTTTAGCCTTGCTATTGCTAGCGATAGATTAGCTTGCCCTTTTCATGAAAGTAAGTTGCTAAAAATTTGCTAGCGATAGATTAGCATGCCCTTTTCATCCTTAATCCATTAGACCACACCAAATTAGTAAAATCACCATACCTGGGGTTTTCTTCTTTTTCCCGCTCGGTGAACTGAAGCAAAGAATCTTTTTTCTTCTTTTATGCATACATTTGGTTTGAACTTGTTTTTTACCCTGCCTTGGCTAAAGGTTACATGGGCTTCAACTAAAATGGCCCAACTTTTACTACTTATTTAAACTTTTCTTGTTTTTGTTAGGGATGGCTTAAGCCAGGAGAAGTCTGTACATAGTTCCGCCCCGGAAAGTCTTGTCCTTTTAATCGGTAATGGAGAACTATTACAAAAAACGATCTGACATTTATACTCATCATCAATAATGAAGTGACTCATAAACCTGAATCACAATATATAAATCTCAACTTAAATCACAATCAAGACATGTATTTGTTAACTGTACACAAGTAGACTGTTAGTGGCTTGCTTACAAAAAGAACAACAGTAGTTAAGGTGGAAGTGTTTTCCCATGGTACCCCACCCAATCAAAAATCTTCCCAAGATTGAGGCCTATGCCTTTTATATGAGGCCTATCACCAAAAAAAACATAAAAGGTCATTAGAAATTAATTTCATAAAACCCCTTAGCCAACTATTTCCCTTAACCCCTAGTTTACCCCTGATTGATTAGTGTTAATTCGGGTGATTATTTGGTGTTTAATCTTGTTAACCTAGAAATCAACTAATCTTAATTTATCATCTAAACATGAAATAAATTTGAATCTTTTTTGAAAAAACTCAACCTAGAATCGGTATATGTTCATGCACATGTAGACAGATTGTCCACAATCGGTTGATATTGTCCACAATCGGTTAACCTAGAAATCAACTAATCTTAAAAACTAAAATTCAGGAATTTTTTAATATTTTTTTCTTCGCCAGAATCAGTTTACATAAATGCCCTTATAAATCTATTGTAAATCTGGGCATTTCTTCGACTATTTTGCTCATAACTTATTCATACGGTGTCTGAATGACCTCATTCTTTCTGCTTTCAACTCGTATTTTGATGCTCTATAACATAGATATAAAAAATTTATGGGTTTGTGTAAAAATTCAAACATGATTAATGAATCTGTTGATATATGGATTAACGTATGTCAATTGTGGTTGATGTTCATCACATCAATCTAGAATCGGTTTATGTAGGTGTACCATATCTACCGATTCCGGGGAACATCAACAACAATCGGTATATGTTAATGCATATATCAACCGATTCTGGTTGAGTTTCAGAAAAATTTAGTGAGGAATTTTAGAGATTCATAGTTAAATCATTGTTTGTCGCCGAAATATTGTTTGAAACCCAAAAAAATGTAGAATTAAATTGTTGTTTGTGATTAGGTTTTAGTTTTCGATTATCATGGAAATTGAAAAACAATTAAGTTTTGATTAAAGATTGTTAGTATAAATGATTTAGGTCTTGTATTTGTTTTAGATAATGAGAATTATTAAGGTTAATGTAAAAGGTAATTTGGCATTTTATCACACTTTAGACACCCCCATATCACCTTATCTAGGTTGGGGAAAAAAATATGATAGGCCTCAATTAAAACCCATGGGCATCAAACTAGCTAGGATAAATAATCCTGGCTCCCCCACTTTCGCAAGGTAAAAATAAAAATAATACTAGAATACTGTTGCCACGGTGGGGAGGGCCGACCGAAAAAAAACAAAACACCCTTGATTGCATAGCGCGTTATATATCATTTTTTTGTCGGAATGTTATTTTTGAGGCATAAGTGAAAATATCACTTTTATTGAACGGGGTGAGTAAATCATTTTATTAGTTGCAACGGAAAATTAGTTGATGCACAAACCAAAATATGGCTACATAAAGTATTATGTATCCTTTGTGGTGGTTTGTATAATGGATATACATTTAATTTTCTAAAATTGTGCCTAAAATGATAAACATCTACGAATTTTTCGTATAAACTCTAAATTTGATATTGTTGTTTGTACTCATTGCGTAGATTTTTTTATTACCTTTTCAACGACATAAAATTTGTAAAATTCCAATACATGGATTTTTAGATATGTTATATTAAAGTTTGTTTTCCAAATATACCCCTAAATAAATAGGATACATAAGGAGTTATAGTAATTGGACTAAAAGTGAGGGATATTTTGGTATTATCAAGTGCACACTACCAAAATCTTTTTATCAAATTGCAAATTTATGTGAGGTTTCATTTTACAAAAAAAATGGACATGAAAGGGACTCCCTCCCTTCGGACCCTCCGGTCGGTCGGCCAAAAAAAGAGAACTAAATGTCTATCATCAACCTTACATATTTTCACAATATTAGTTCTCAACAAACCCATGAAATAAACTCCCTCGATCCCTATTATCCCCACCTTTATGTTAACCCAAATAATAATCTTGCAAAAGACCCTCTCTCCTGAAAACTCTCTCCTTTCTCTCAACGAAATCCCAAAGCCCCTAAATCTTTTCTTGCTCAGATCTGCCCCTTTGGGGTCGGATCTGAGCAAGAAAATCTAAACCCCTTTTCGCTCACTGTTTCTACGTCCATACTTGATCTGATTTCAGTCTTTCATCAAGTTTTTGGTTTTGAATCTGATTTGTTTAGATCCAAACTCTAACTTGATTTTATCTTCTTATTTTCACTCTCTTTGATTTTCGTCGTTGTTTTAGTTTATGTTTTGGGTTTCTAAGTTATTCATGATTAGATCGATGATGAAGTTCAAGTACACTGCAGCAGCAACAAGGATTTTGATAGAAACAACAGAAAGATCATTACAGAAGACACAAGCAGCCACAACGTTACCAAAGACACTAGCAATAGAAAGTTTCAGAAGACAGATTTTGATAAAGTTCCCGACCGATTCAGACCGATTCATCACTATAATAACCGATTCAGGTTATAGTTGCTACTTATGTTACCTTTGCTACTGTTACTTTGAGAAAATCAATGACAAAAGGTTGGATCTTTGGATTCTTTTATGCCTATGTCAGCTGTTCTATCATGATTTTGGGAAAAACCTTGAGAAATGGTTGGATCTATGGGTCCTAACTCCTATACTGTATGTAGTTTTGCTATATGATTTGGATGTTCTTTTAGTCCAAAATAAGCCATTTAAACTGTTACTGTCACTATTGAATCGGCTTGGAATGGTGGGATTTCTTTTTCTGATTTACACTGGAACTTCGTTGTTAAGTGGTTTGGTTGTTGTAATAGTCTGTTTGAATACTG
>JAJJMB010005364.1:855222-881872 GCA_023531105.1 Papaver atlanticum | reverse complement strand
TTCGTTGTTAAGTGGTTTGGTTGTTGTAATAGTCTGTTTGAATACTGTTTGTTTGAAATATTCAAGATTTGCTGTAAACTCCGGTGTCAGTCCTGTAACCGTTGCCGATTCGAAATCGAAATATTATAAATATATTTGAGGCGTACCTCTTTTTCGAAAAATAATAATAAAAAATAATCTTGCATAAATCACGAACACCACTTTCAAAATTAAATTTAGGGCACAAGCTGCTTCATAGATCCCCAGTCTACAGAAAAATTACGGAGTGCACCAATTTACACGAATATTTAGTAGAAGCTTGTAACTATGTACACACATGGCAAGCAAACTAAGAAGTTTATTTATGATCAAAGGCTTTTTGTTTTGGGAGCAAACAAGGGTCCATATTGGTAATTTGAGAGAGAATCTCAAAGTCAGGTTTATGACACAAGAATTCCACATCAAATGATTTATTTAATCACGGATTTGATGGTCTAGAGCAGCAGAGACGTAGAAAATATCCAAGTAACAAGAAGTTGCCGGTTAGCTATTGAGCATGAAGGGTGTCACTAAGAGGAGTAGCCTTATCGGTCACATGAACTAGTTCAGAAAGCTTAGAACCAATTGAGTTTCCACTTCGACTCAGCTCAGAACTCCTATGAAGTCTGCACCTAAATGATCCGGCATGAGTAGTCGGTGAACAAAGACAATTAGCCCTAACACTTGCTTGCTTTTGTAACCTGTTCCTCATGGATGGCGATGAAACTCCCCTTGGAGATGACGTTCCAGCCCTCGGAGATTGAGACTGCGATGATGTTCCCATTATTCCCATCGGAGATTGCTGGCGTAGCTCTGCAATGTCTAATTTTGGCACAAGTATTTCTGCGGGTACTATTACATTATGTTTTCCAGCCATCCTTAGTTATAATATTTTCAATCCCTGTGCATAATGTACATTATGAAAGGTTGATCACGGTGAGTAAAATAAATCAAAAAGAACAAAAGAAAAAGAAAGATTAGGTTCATGCCACGGTTGGCAAGTAATTTGACTTTGTATTCCCTACGAGATATTAGAATCACTACCATGTTCAAATTTCAATTCATCTAAAAGGCGACCCATATAGGCTTGAATGGAAGGCCGCATTGTATGGCCACTATGGAGGCTAGTTGTTGATGCATGGATAGTGGTAATGTTAAGACCCTTTGAACAACCATATCCTTATTGTTTGTACCCCTGTTGACGATACTGTGTTCTACAATCGCCAATTATTCCAAGGATACGACATTCTATCATCTAAATCAATATCAATCAACATGTTTTACAAAATGCAATAGACAAAAGACGTGTAAATCTCCATAGTTCCTATCTCATCACTGATTCTCTGTTCATAGAAGCAGCAAATCCAAACAATACTAATATTATGGTATTTTCTTAAATATGGATTTTAATTCGAAAAAAAAAAAAGTTTAACAAAATCAATCCTACATTGCAAAATACGAGAACAATGTGCACCTGATTAATGAAAAATTAGGACCTTGGCAACAACGCTTAATACAAACAATTAGAAAAAGGTTGAACCGCTAGGACTGAATTTCTTTTTTATGAAATTTGTGAGGATGACAAAGAACTTGTTGAATGACAGAGAAGATAGAGAGCTTAATGGCGGAGACGTTTCTCAGTTTAATGAAGAAGGAAAGACTCTGTCAATAAATCTTTGGAACTCTTCCTCCTTTTTCGGTGAATTTTTTAAATCTATCCCATATTTTGCGTAACCGTTTTTATCATATTATTACGGTAAAGGATAAAGCCAAAGGGACCAAGTTATTAATTATTGGAGAACAATGTTTGATATGGATTGATCTAGGATTAAAGGGTTCTGCTTCAAATCAATCAGTCGATGAAACCACGTTTTTTTGATCAATGTTCTAAGAACCGAACGGGGCATTGAACCGGAAGATTTACTGGATTAGGGTAGTATGATCCATCACCGAGTCAAATATAAAAGAGGTCATAAATATATCTCTAAAGAAAAGAAAACAGTAGAAGTGAGGATGTTTAACTATAAAAATAGAATATACAAATTATTTATAGATATATAAATATTTAATACAAGTTGGTCCAGTGGTTAACTATTTCAATTTTTGGTTTGGTTCAATGAGTCACAAGTAAGGTTGGCTTCTCACAGCTTTAAACTTTTAACGTATGGTTCACCAGTTGCACCGGGTCCCCCGGTTTGCTGGATAGAAAATGTATTTTACCTAAAACTTTTTATGTGAAGTTTCCAGTCGGACCGGTTGGGTCGTGATAGAAAATACTCTTTGATCATTTCTTGGGGGACAATGATGAACTGGACCACACCGATCAGTCCGGTTTTCATAAGATGTTAGGATAGGCTTAACCCCACATTTTAGATGGTCTAAAATTGAGTTATTTATGAGTTCACGGGTTCCATCAACTTATAGACCGGTCTTCTACCTATATGTTTGTCACATTTTAGATGGTCTAAATTGAGTCATTTATGAGTTCACGGGTTCCATCAACTTATAGACCGGTCTTCTACCCATACGTTTATGATTAATTCGAGTTAGTAGCCTAATAATAACATATAATTATTATTTTTTATTATTCTTTTTCTTTTTTGGTTAATCAACAAATTTCAATTCATTCAAATAAAAATAATGATTACATGTTCGCTTGCAAGATTAACAAAAACATCAAAATACATAAAGAACATCAAGATAATCAAAACCTTAATACAAATAAGGATATCAACTGCAATAGATCGTGAAGAGAAAGAGCAATAAACCGCAGAGATACCCAATTTTTGATTATGTATAAGGGAGAGATGATGGTATATTCCGGAAACAATTATGACCATTTGATTTCATTGTATTCTTCCTTGAAAAGAGATGCTCCTGGAAGGAAGGAGTATTTTGCTCATAAACTTGTAGATCGAATCGTTGATTTTTTTGAATCCATAGTAGCAAGCCATGAACCATCAATCAAAGATCGAAAAAACGACGAAGAAAAATCGCCCCAAAACGGCGAAGAAACATGTCAAAGACAAAAAATAATAATGTAGAAAAATCTTATTCAATAAACTATTACCTAAAACTAGAAAAGAAAAAGAAATCCTTGCTCAGATCAAGATGAAAAGACTCTACGGGTTTTTTTAGAAGGGAAGAGAAAAGAAAGAAGAAAGAGAAAGAATATTAATTACATACAGTTATTGTAATCGATTGGATTGGACAACCAAACTAATTTTTTACATTAATATATAATCTTTACAAAAAAATATACCGAAGTGATAGTCTATAAAAATAATTAGATGAAATCTATGAAAATATATGGAATTATATGAATAATGAGTAAAAATAATGACAAATATTGGATGGAAATCTATGTAATATAAAACAGAATGGGTTTTTGAGCTTTGGACGGTCAGATAACATTTTGAGAGATAAAGGTTGCATCCGACCATCCCAGTCTCATCTTAACGAAAGACATCTGATGGATGCAAGAGTCGTAACCTGTGATCATTATGAATATACATTAATTGGTTCTGTCATGTTTAAGATCATAAATAAAAATTAAATTCAATTAAACAAAAATGATTAAGACTTTTACCTTTAATTATGTCATTGTTCAATTTTTTCATTGTATTCTCCATCTACAAATAAATAAATAAATGAATAACCAAATAATTTCTTAAAATTAACAATAGAAAATTTCAATTAAATCCACAAATTAAATGAAAACTAAGTTATTCTCCGGCCACCAAAGGATTTTGCATAAAAAACCAATTATAGAGAAACTCCATGATAACGAGTTTTTTTTTTTTTTTTTTTTTTTTTTTGTTAAATCATGCATTAAAAAGAAAAACACTATACAAATCATTTATAAATAACAAAATCCTATAGCATACCTAGAAACAAAGAAACAAATCAAAGCACAAAATTGTTTGTAAATGACCTTGGTGATATGGAGACATTTGTGCAAAGAATCACAACCAACATTTACATTCCTATGAATCAAACCCTTCGATTAATAATCATGTACAAAGTTTCATAGTTACATAACGAGTTTTCCATGTTGTCTCCTCGACCTTGTACACACCACAAATCTAATATATGAAATCACTAAATCGCCCTTTCCAAATAATTTAGTAGATATGAGATGGAAAATCAAAGAATGGATTTAAAATCCGTTCAGTTGATCTGCATCACCTGAGAATTTGAAGGGTTTCACTAACTTATCTGAAGTGAAAACCAAAGACGTAGCGGAGATCGATGAATATTTGAGGGAAGTTATTAGTTTTGAGAAAGTCACAGTGGGTTAGTCCTCGGGGGAGTTGGGGAGTTGAGTGTATTTCAGTTTTTACTCGTTAGTTGTAGGGGAGTTCGAAGGAGTCTCTCAAAATACCCGTTAGTCGTGGGAGAGTTTAGAAGAGTCTCCCAAACTCCCTAGAAAACCCCGTTAGTTGTGGGGGAGTTTCAAACTCTTGAACTCCCTGTTAGTGGTAAAAACTAGAATGCTAGGGAGTTGGTTTGTTTTGGGGAGTTCTGGGGAGTTTATAGTATATTTTTACCTCACTACAAATCTCTCAAAAGAGTAGAGATTTTGGGAGAGTCTCTCGAACTCCCTACACTCAAAACACCAAACTCTCTCAAACTCCCTATACTCTCTTACACTCCCTCAAAATCCCCAAGATTCAAAATACATTAAACTCCCCCCAACTCACCCGTGGACTAACCCCTGTCAGTATTTTTAGGAGACAGAAAATATATACTCTCTTATGTTTTGGGCTAAAATATCGTATTTATTTTAACACCTTCTGTGCAGGCCTTTTTTTTTTCCTTTTAATTTTCACATTTTTAACAGGGAAAGCGGAAGGATAGGTAATTGTATATACATGTACATACCATCTTATTTTATCCTAAAAAATATATCATAAAATACTAATACGAAATGTGTGAGATTCAACCTAACCAGATTTTGAGGATATATTAGAGGCCAACTATATTTTCACTAGAAGCAATAATTAAATTAGATAAACCTTTTTTTTAATCTTTTTATCGAACATTAACACCATATTATTATTATAGGTAATTTAGTTAGGTTCAGGGTTCATCATGATAGAAGATAAATGTTACAACGCGTACTGTTACAGCACGGGTTATTTCTAGTAATTAAACGAAATTGTCTTTAAATTGATTTATTTATTTTCGTGTTTTAGATAAACTTGCATGTAATAAAAAACAAATAAGGTTCAACAACAACCAGTCTTCGTGTAGATACACCTGTAACATCATTATGAAAAGCAGATAAAACAAAGCTAGACATATTTCCTATGTAAACAAGGCTGATGTATCAACAACATTATTAGTTTTTTATATCTGTGCAGAAACTTCACTTGATCAAATAGGTCACCGAACCTTGCGATTTTCCGGACAAGTCCATTTGGGACATGTCTTCATTCTTGCACAACCGAATAGCAAAAGTAGAATCACTTTCTACTTCCATACGACGTATACCCAACTCTACATACATCCTAAAACCATCGCTCAGTGCCCAAACTTTTGCAACATTGTTGTTTTCCTGAAAATGTGTTTGCCAAAACAGGCAACAAAGGATCCATCTTCATCTATGATGATTCCTCAAATTCCTGCAAAGCCACGTATATATGACGCAACATATGTATTAAATTTAATGACTCAATATAAGAACCCTGCCCACTATTGTGAACCTCATGCTCTCCTTCCTGCATACAAATCAAAATTCACATTATGAAATTCATAAGAAAATTTTCATGCCTTAACAAGCACCCACGTTGCATTAAACTAATACCATAGTTTAATTTTATTTTTTTAATTTTGGCTCCGGAGAGGAAATCTTTATAATCCATAACTGAGAGATTTCAAGGCCATAAGTTTGGAGTGCGAAACTCAGTCAATTAACAAGAATCATTCTTCCACTGCAAGTACTTTGTAGTGTTCATGCTTTGTTCATTATCTTATCCTTTTACAAGATCGTAACCCTAAAGTTACTCTGATTTTATAGGCTTCTTTTTTTCCCTTGAGTTGTTTGTTTTTTCATGACAAGTCCGACTCTTTTAATGGTTGTTTACTAAAGTTCATTATTGATTTCAACTAGGGCTTAACCCGTGCCGTAACGGCATGGGAAAGGATATATATCTAAAATATATCCATCGGTTCATACATATAATAACTGTTTGCGAAAAATCGATCCGGTTGATCCAAGTCTAAATGTTTCTGAGGTGTTGGTTAATAAACATGTCCTTATCCTCAAATCTTTTAATATTATGTCTGTAAGTCATACAATTCTTTTGGACAAACATAGTTAATCTTTAACAAACTCCACAAACTCCTCAAAATCCTATGGGCCTATGGGTAGTAGAACACTACTTCATTCACTTGTTCCAAACAAAGTAGTGTGTCCCTACTTCGAAAATAAATAAATCATCAAAGGTCGTTCACCAAATTTGTAACAAAACTGAAAACACAAAATTACTTCAAAATCAATCAGATTAATCATACAAAATCTGTATTATTCCAAATTTACATAAATTTGTGTTTATCCATTTTCCTAAAGTTTAGTAATCTTAATAATCTGTAATTCATGATCCATTTCATTTCTTATCTGCTTATCTTCTCTCTTTACCTATTATTATCATGAACTATTTCTCAAGCAGACATAATCACATGAAGTCGAGGAGAATTGGTAGAAACAGAAATCATGACAAAAAATGGGAATAGAGAGAGATATGAGAAACTAAATCAATTACAATTGATTCGCGTGTGGCCTTGTATATGGTCAATTTTTTTTTATAGGTTTCATCTTCTTTCATGTACCGACCCAAAAAATCTTAAACCCACAGCTATTGATTTATCTTGTCCTTAGAAAAATCTGGCCTTTAATATTTATTTTAATTTAAAAAAGTTAAAAATAAATAAAAGAAAAACAAATTTAAAAACTAACTTCAAATAAAAAAACTTTAACCAAGGGTAACTAAATAATTTATCTACCTTAGGACACCTTTCTCATCCCACTACCACTACTTCTTCCACCACCACCACAATTAACGTCATTACTCCACCATTCTCACCAACACCCACCACCATTATCCCCACCGCCGATCCATCAACCCCTCCCACAATCAAAACCACCATCAATGCCTAACGATTTAATATATTGTAGTTACCTAAAATTTGAGAGAGGTTAGAAGTGGGATTTTAGGGTTTCTAAAAGTGAGTTACGGGAGGTTGGGCACGAACAGTCTTCGCCTAAACCACGCACAGTGGCCATTCAAAGGATGTTTCAGCCACAGGGAAGAAGGATTAGGTCTGGTCTTAGGGAGGGAAGCAGATGAAGAGAGAGAGAGAGATCAGAGAACAAGTTATTGCTCTGAGAGGTTATGAGAAAGTTCATCATAGCTTGGAGAAATAGAGGACCTATTTATAGTTGAATTCTCTAATCTCAAGTCGGTGAAGATAAGGATTGCTTTCCGTGCCGTACGGAACAATTCTCTTGTCTTTTCAGGAATAGAGATAAACTAGGTTGAGTTTATCTCATTATTCCACCGCCTTTACTCTCTTCTGTGGTGAGAAATAAGACGGATATTTCTCACACGTGCCGTATACCGCCAGACCAAAACCCTAATTGTTATCCCCCCCCCCCCCCCCCATTTGTGTGAAGATGAGTCAGCCTTTGTAATTATGTATTGAGAGAGAGATATTCCCTTTAGCCGAGTTGGCCAAGATAGAGAGATATTCTCTGATTTGTGAGAATGACTAGGATGAGTTACGTGAAAAGGCATGGAATTCCTCAGGAATCATGTGCAGGGTGTGAGTGGAGCTGAGGCTGATCTTCCTCTCTCCATGGCCGGTCACATATGTCATGTGAAGACCATATTATGTTTGTGGGTCCCTTTGTTGAACATGCGGAGCTCAAGAGAGCTTATCCACGTTTTTGGATAGGCATGTATAGTTTAGGCTCAATTTACTAGCCGTGAGAGTGTTTGAGAGGTTGAGAAATAGGCTTAAGCCCTAGGTAAGGCGTGTGCCGTGAATCTCTCCGAGATTTTGAGGAGAGATTTGAATCTCTCCGAGATTTTGCAGAGAGATTTGAATCTCTCAGTGATTTTGCAGAGGGATTTGAATCTCTCCGAGATTTTGCAGACGGATCAAAATCTCTCCGTGATTTTGCAGAGAGATTTGAATCTCTCCAAGATTTTGCAGACGGATCAAAATCTCTCAGTGATTTTGCAGAGAGATTTGAATCTCTCCGAGATTTTGCAGACGGATCAAAATCTCTCAGAAGATTTTCTTAATGGATCCGAATCTCTCTATGGTCAGCTGGGACTCGTCCTGAGAGAGAAAAAGGCTTTGTACACCCAATTAATGCCTCTGTAAGACTTTGGTTCACTTGTCTTTAACCAGTGTATCTTGCAGAGATGTGCTAGGAATCAACTTTGTGTCCATATGATGGACCAACAAGACCAGTGTATCCTGAAAGGATGTTCTAGGAGTCTGTTGAAAGGGCCTAGAGGCAGAATAACCAGTGTATCTCGCGGGGATGTCCTAGGAGTTATTCGGAAACCTCAGTAAGTCGAGTCAGATCCTAGAGCAGACATGACCAGTGTATCTCGCGATGATGTACTAGGAATCAGTCCTTGATCTCAAATAGGGTGAGTCGTGCTTACAGGATATATGCAAATCTCCGCTCTGGGTTATAAGTCCGCCGGGGACGTATTTACGCATCTACAGAGCCTACATGACCAGAAGCATCTCGTTGAGGATGTATATTAGGAATCATGGCATCACAATCAGCTGCGTCTCGCGAAGACATGCTAAAATTGTGGATGTTCTGGTTCATAAGTCTGCCACGGACGTTTTACGCTCTACAGAACCTACGTGACCAGCAGTATCTCGTCGAGGATGTGCGCTAGGAATCACGACATCACGACCAGCAGTGTCTCGCGGGGACATATACTAGAAATCGTGGCTATGAGTGCCTTGAGGACCAAGGACTTAATTTCTTCTCTGAGAGTTGAATTATGTTTATAGGGTTGAAATGACACTTTTGCCCCTTATCAGAATTTCACCATCTACATATATAATAAATTTATTATGTATTAATGAATATATATTTATTTGATTGATTAAGAAACATTTATTATGAAATATCAATAGACCATTTATTAATAAAAGATAATTAAACTGATCATTTTACAGCCGTAGATTTAGCTTTCCCAAGAATGAATCCAGAGCACTGTTTTTCTTGTCTAAGTTGTCAAAACTTTGTTTTATAAGCTAGACAATTTGATATTCATTATAGGATCTTCTTGGTTGTTTTTTTAAGTAGGTTTACTTATTTCCTTGATTCGTAGTTTCGTACCTAAGGGTGGAACCAAAGGTTATCCATGCCTCCAGCTTCCCATAAAAACCCATAACCATACCAAAACCCTTTATTTTATCATATTTTGTACTTAGCCCACATAATATTTAGAATTTAGTTCACTATTTGTATCAAGTGAATTAAGGTGGGGCTAAACATATATTATTCACCACGATTGGTTTCTGTGTAGATTGATTGATAAGTGGGAGTTTATACGCCATTTGTATATCTCATGTGTGTTTAGTAATAATATTTAAATGGCGAGGACAGTACACCACCAACTTTTTGCAATAATCTATATCAGAAAGGCCTTGCATAATTTTATCAATGTTAATGGTTCAAGATTACTTCAAAAAGGTGATCTTGGATATAATATAATCATCCACTCAAAGTATGAATTATGACACCGATCCAAGATGTTGTTAACAAACAAGTGTAATTACTTAATTATTATAAAGACTAAAAAGGAAAGGGTACCGGGTACACCACTAATTTTTTTCGTTCGGCAACCTGTATGGACAATACCTAATACAATTGACAGTATACCAACTTGATGATCCTTGACAATTTGTATATAGAGTTTATATCCTTATCTCTTCTCAATCAGAAAGTTTAAACTAAAAAGTCTGTGAACCTGATTGTTAAGAATAGTACTTGGACGATCTCAAAAATCAATATCCAAGATCAATTTAGTCGTATCCAAATAATCAAATAGAAATTCTTCCAAGTATAAAACTTGTTATCTATCTTTGAAGATACAAATTCTACGAGTCTCGTAATATATAGACGTATCTACTAGAATTAAATATATACCACTTGTTTAATCCTATTATAAAGATGAACAATATAATGCAGAAAAGGAAAAACACAAGACACCAGAAGTTTTGTTAAACATGAAACCGCAACTGCAGAAAAACCCTAGGACCTCGTCCATAATTGAACACCAAACTGTATTAAGCCTCTACAAACACTATCCTACAATCAGACTTCAGACTAGAATATAGTTGAGACCAAATTCACCCTCCAAGCAATTTAATTACATTCGTGCTCCTTACTTCTCTTGAACCTCGTAAGGATCTACGCAATTGATTCTCTTAGCTGACGTCCTTTACAGCCTAAGAGTTGCTTCAGCCAAATTGAAGAATTTTGATATTAGTCTGCCTCTAATAGATAAGCCTGTTTGATTTTCTTTTAGATCAAAGATCAAGGCTTGGAAATCTGTGTGTAATAGACAAAGCTAGCAAACCTCACAAATCCGGAACACTTATACTCAGTTAGCTGAGAAACCTGGATTCTTAACCACCTCCCAGAGAATCTGCAACACTGTATTGGCGTTACGGAGTCACTATTATAGAGAAAACAATAAAAGAAAAATATTGTAGTATAAACAGTCGTTTCTAAAAGAAATAGAAATGGTTCCTAAGCGATAGTTCTCAGTGATATGTTCTTCGCGATCTTCAGTAGAAACAGCAGAAAACTCTTTACAACTTTTTTTATTTTCTCCGTGACTCTTTAAACTTTCGCAAACTCTCAATAATATTTTCTATGAATCTCCCCGGTATCTATTTATACACCATATACCAAAATTTCGCGAAAATATTCTTTGTTTATCTTGATTTTTCTTCCACCAGAAGTTACAGACTTTTTCCCTTTTTTTCTGTCCTTTTCGCGTAGTTGAGTTGTCAAACCTATCCCTAATAAATAGAATAAAATCCTAGCAAAATATTTATTTTCGCTGTTGGACGTAACCTCCCAAAGTAAAACCAAGAAAATCTGAGACACTTCAACCTCTGTTTTGTCGAAAACCCATGTAAATCTCCTATTTTTCGAATCTAAAGATATTATCATCCTTGTTTAATCTTGACAAGTCAATCCCAACCAAAAATAACTACCAAATCAGAATAAAACTCTCTCATCCATAGAAGCTCTCAGTTGAAAGAGATATTTTCTCGCCAAAAATACTGTTTGATAAAGGAAGAAGGTGGAGTGCCCTTATCCAGAGTAAGGGTTCCTTTAGCAAATATCCTGGGGCGCCTTTATCAATTTTCGCGGATACCTTTATTACTTTTTAAAGCCAATTTTCCGCAAAAATTTATTTCCCAAAAATACATAAAACACTATGATAAGTACAAAATTGAGCAGTAACAACTATAGAGAATTGAGACAAATTATACACAAAAATGTGTCTATCACTTCACGAATCCATGAGTGAAGTCTTTCTGTCGTAGACCTAATTATATTTCTTAGAGGAAACCTAAGTTAATAGAGGACGACTCTAGCAATCAACTAGGATGTAGAAGTCTCGGGGATTAAATTTCCCAGTTGAATGAGTGTGTTTATTTATAGATGTTCAAAGACTAAGGGTTGCTTAGAATTCAAGCTAACATAATTTGAGATTCAAGCAAACGCTTTCTCTGTTTAGATGAAACTCTAGTTAGGGTTTCAAGTAAGCATGTGAGAAGTTTGTCTTGAAATCACATAGAATAATATACACTATAGTCCGGGTATATGAACTGTGTATAATGATATTTCTTGACAAATATGCCTTTTTGAACTAGTAAGCAATATTGCGTTCATTTAAACAATGAAGACTTTAATCGTTTTAGTGATTAATGGTGTCTTAGAGGTGTTTATGAGAGTCATATAAATTCTAAACAAGTTTATAAAAAAAATGTATTTGAGCATCTACTAATATTCACTGGGACGGGTGGTGAAACGGTTCGTGAACCGCTAGCCAGTTCGTGAATTGAGGGCGTTACGGTTCGTGAACCGGGTTCATGAACTGTCATGTTGTTCCTGAACTCAGATGTCTATGGTTCGTGAAATGGATTCATGAACGGTTGGCTAAATCACCACTTCAGATCATCACAATTCGTTAACAAGACAAGCTTAAATCATATTTCCGAGATGTTTTAACAAGACAAGCTTGACTTGAAATTTCTTCTTTGCAATATTAAATCTAGTAGAAGTCATACGACATAGTCTCATATAGATAAATGGTAATGCATGTGAGTAAATAGAATAGTTCAGTCTTCACATACCTTTGTTGATGAAGTTTTCTAAATGTCTTCATTGATTTTCAGTCTTCGAGGGTTATTCAGTGATTTCTTATACTTAATTACAATATTAGCATATCTTGATATTCATACTAGCATAGCTATCACGTAGAAAGCATGTCTAATCAGGATCCGCCTTAATCTAGCTGGAGATGATGTCATAATCCACTCAGACATTTCTTCATTTCCAAGTAACTTCCTCGACCCGGGCCTAGTTCTCTTCTCTTGTATAGTCTATATTCTAGGTCTCGAGCCCTTGGTATCGATTCCCAGCTGTGTTTTCAGTCAAGTCTTTGTTGTGGGCTCAAGAACTCAAGTTGTGCACATGGCTTAGTATCGTCTTCAGGTCATGGACAAGGGAACGTAATGACCTTCAGGTCTTAAATGTACTGGAGACTCATTTATGCGGTCTCGACCTGGGTTCTGTCTCAGCACTCAGCTCTTATAACCTTTACAACTGTCAGTACTTGATAGAGGCTATATTTTGTCATCTATATGTTTGCCCCCAGTTTATTTAAAGTTTAGTGTTTTACTATGGTGTAAATATTATTTTTACAACTCAACTGTACTTGCTTAGATAGGAGATAAAAGTATTGTTTGATTTAGGTAATATTACCTAGATCTCATATCTTCGAGATATCTTCTTTGATCTGGTATGCCTCTCTCTCCCCTTAACAGGGTGAGTATCTTTTGGAAAAGATATTGGTTTGTCAGTAGTGATCAAGGTAGCATTTACTCCACTTGTTCCAATACACGTGCTGATTTTTGGGCATTTACTTTTATTCCTTTGAGGAATATTAGCCGCTAATCTTTGTTAATTCCAAAAGTCGAAAACTCAGGGTTTTTATGTTGGTTATATTTAGAAACCTTTCACAAAAGTCGAAAAGTCAGGGTCGGTGTTCTACACCTCTTTTTGAAAGCTGAAGAGTTAAAGTGGGTTTTCTTCACCTTTTGAGATTGTGGGCTATCATAACTTGAGATTATGGGTTTTAATGTAAGTTGTCATAATTATGGATAATTTATGGGGGGAGGTGTACCGGATGAGGCGGTTACCTCTTTGTACTTTTCTCTCTTCATCCTAAATTCTTTTATAAGGGGTTTCAGATCTGTAAATTTCTTTTACAGTTCTTCCTTTTTTTTAAAGTTTTCTAGAGATGTCAAACTCTTTGAGAAACTCTTTTTGACTTTCTCTTAAAGGTTAAAGTTCAGATTTGAGAGGGTACCAGGTTTAAGAGGGGATTGTACTTGTCAGACACTCTTGAGATGAACCTGTTTAGTGCAGCTAGTTTCCCAGTCAGCACCATGTAAATCTTTCTTGTAGGTCGGTGGTGGTATATCATGTATGGATCTTATGTTTGTAGGATTAACCTCAATGCCATTTTTGGTGACCATGAAGACAAGAAATTTCCGCTTTAGACTCCAAAGACATACTTGGATGTAAAAACACTGTGGGTACCAAAATACACCACCAACTTTTTCGTACGCAATCTTTATGGAAAAACTCAACACAACTCCGAGAGTAGAAACTCAATCAAGGAAAGTGTCTAGAGTTATATATCTCTCTTTTTTACAAAACTAAATCCGTGTTTAGAACGTTTACAAAACTAAATCCGTGAACTTAACTACAAAGAGAGTTCTTGGACGGTACCAAAAACCAATATCCAAGGATCAATCAAGTCATATCCAACAAACAAGGTTGGACCTAGCTACTATGATTGATCAACGCACAACCTGTGATATTTCAATTATAAAGATAAACAATATAATATGGAAAAAGAAATAACACAGACACCAGAAATTTCGTTAACGAGGAAACCGCAAATGCAGAAAAAACCCGGGACATAGTTGATAAGCACGCAAGTGCGACGCATTTTCACCCATAAATACATTAGCTGGGACTCATTTTATCACTAATAAACTTGTTTGTAGGTATTTTTGGGAAATAAACATTTTTGGAAGAATTGGCTCGAAAAACTATATTTTTACTAAAGGCACCCAGAATTTGGATAGGGGCACCCCTAGTGGATATTCAGCACCCAGTAAACTGGATAAGGGGCACCTTCATCCCCTTCGTTTGAAACTGGTTTTTGGCGGGAAAAGGTGTTCTTCAGAAAAACAGAATTAAGGTTCGTATTTTGGAGGCAATTTAAGGAGATTCAATGGCTGAAATTTATTGGGAAGACTTGTTTAAGCTTAACAGTCATGGTACGGTTATTTATTTTGTTCAGAATTGGCTGAATCATCAAGATTGAGTGAAACAGGGAGTTACGGGTTTTTCTTGAGAAAACCCGAGAGTTACTGTTTTTTATTTTGGAGATTTATGGAGTAATTCAATCACTCTAGTGGATTGGTATGGGACTGTTACGCTTAGACATGGTTGGTGTAGTCGTTTGATTCATCTAATTTTGGATGAATAATCCGAGAGAAGCAAACAGAGGACACGAGTTTTCACGGGTTCTATTTGAGTTACAGCGAGTTTGAGACGTGTACTGAACGTGTTTGGAGAATTTTAGCTGTAATTTTGAGCATAACTGAGATAAATAAGGAAGGTTGGACAGCTGCAGATGCATGGATGAGGCAAGAAAGGGAAGAAAATATCCGGAGAGTATTTTTCTTTACTGCCTAGTAATAGAAGATTTCTGGGATTGATCGAGCGAGATTTCTATGAGACGTGTACTCATAGAAGCGTTATGGAGAGTTAGGGGAGGATACAGAGCGAGAAAATAGAGTTGCAGAGCAATTCTGCTGCTGCATGAAGATGAACACGAAGAATAATAGACTGTAAGGAACTGACGTTTTATAACTGTCGTAAATTTCAAAAGTTCTGTAACAGTCCTTTAGCAAAGCATATCTTTGGTTCACAACAATGCTTTTTAACAGCGAGTTTGTAACACCCCTACATCGTTGCAAATTCGCTGCTTTTGTTATTTCTCTTCATTTTCACCATTGTAAACACTTTTCGAGCAATAAAATAATCTTTTGAGAGTGTCTACAACATGAGGAGCTAGACCCCTACACTAGGTCGACGGAGGAATCCGAATTTCATACATGGGTAAAACTATTTTATTCTCTATATGACTTTTGCACTAATTAAAATAGAATTATGATTTTGATTAATTAGTTGTCATTTCATTCGATGGGTCATGCTTGCTTAGAGGTTTTGATGTCCCATGCTTAAGAGAATTAATATTTGAACCTTATGTTATGAATTTGGTGGAATCCTGAGCCCCGATCATCTCTTCATCTCGTCGACTTTTGTATATATATTTTATTATTTTAGTATTTTCCATTATTTAAGCCTAAAATCAATTTCACCAAGTCTGAGTGAACGACAACCTTATTTACCACTATCTAAAACTTTATCAATAGTCCAGATTGATCACCAAACTGTATTAAGCCGCTACAGGCACTAGCTTGCTACCAATTAACTTCGGTCTGGAATGTAGTTGAGACCGAACTCAGTCTCCCACTGATTCAGGTACAATCACGCTCCTTACGCCTCTTGAATCCCAACAGGACTCCACGCAATTGATTCCTTTAAACGGTTTGATACCAACTAAGAGTTGTTTCAATTCAATTGAAGACTTTAAACCAAATCTGCCTTCCACATATTAAGCCTATGATTGATTTTCTGATTTATGATCTGAACGGATGATCAGATCAAACGAAAGATCCAGGTGATGGAAATCAATAGCAACTTGACAAAAGTCTGGCTATCCTCAAAATCCGGACTTATGCAACCCGAAGTGCAACCTAGATTATTATTCACCTCACAAGTAGAAAACTTGCGGAATCAACAAAGTATGAGACGAAGAGACTTTGTTGATTACTATCTATCTTGATCGTTGGAGCAAGGCTCTACAAACAATCAAGATCAGGATACTCGAGTTATCAAGATAAAAGATAAATGGACCTGGCTTCACAAATCCCACTGAAGTCTTTGTAGTCGCTAAATCCTAAAAGGGTTTATGGAAAGGACGACTCTAGATATAACTAGGACATACCAAAAAGTAGTGTCAAGATCCAAAGATCCCAGTTGCCAAGATTTCCACTTATATAGACTTCAAAACCTAGGTTGCTTTAGGTTTAAGCTAAGATAACTTTGGAACCAAGCAATCAATATTCACCGTTAGATGAAAGCTTTAAATCTTAATCACATATACAAGATATACACTCTGGTTAGGTAAACCGTAATCGAAGAGTGTATAAGGACTATGTCCAACATGGTTAGCCGAAATTAGCCGATTTAAACTTTAAAAGCTTAATACCCATTTTCATTTTCACTAAGACATTAATATTGAGTCACAATTATGTGATTAAATGAGTTTAGTGTTAATTAGACAATTGATCAAATGAAAATCACTTCATAGAAATAATTTAATTACACTTGAATCATAATCGACATAGAATTGTAAATGCCCAAAGTACAAATACATGATAGTTCGTAAATCGGTTGAGTCACAGTACGGGGAAAGGTTTGCAAACTTATAATAAGTTACCGAGTTCTAGAGTTGACAGAACTTTTGAAGTTCACATAACGGTTCGCAAACTTTGGTTCAACTCAAAGTTCCGGAGTTGACAGTACTTTTCAAGTTCACGTACCGGTTTGCAAACTTAAGACTTTTTACCCGTTTCGGAGTTCACAGATCTTTTTTTATTTCATGTACCGGTTTGGGTACTTAACTGGTTCTAGAACATGGAACTGTTTTGGCTCGCATACCGGTTTGATTATTTTAACCATGTTCCCTTACCACAATTCCAAAATGGTTTGTATAAAGATACATACCTATTCAGATCATTAAACAAACAGATTTCCCCATGATGTACATACGAATATGCATATCACACAAATCTGAAAGTCGATATATAGCTACTTGTTGATGGTGGTTTTTAGCCTAGGGCGAAAACTGTAAAAGTCTGTCTACCTGACCCAGCATCAGAAGTAGTAGAACTTGATATGTCTATATTCCGAAAGGAATTTGAAGAATATATCAAAATATGATGAGTGTCTATGCCTCTCTTCATATTGTATTGAAACTCAAACTCCTAGATGAATTGTTCACTAGTATAGAGCCTAATGAGTATTTGAAACTCCTAGCTGCATTATTCACTAATGCATGGCCTGCTGAGTATTTTCCTATGCTATGTTCCCCAGCTGAACTCTTAATACTGACATGACATGACAATTAATGTTCGCTCGCAGTGGAGTAGCATGAATTTCCCGAAGTGTCAGGATTAAGATACGCATGGAGGTACTCAATCAGAAGTATGCAAGTTGCGCTGCCCTTTGAGATAAATTAGTGATTTTGTGCCAGCGCGCAAAATTCACCAGAAATTGATTAATTTTGTGTCTGCATGCAAAATTAAATTTTCTAACCTAATTTTATCAATTTGCAAAAATTAGGTTTTTTGCGGTCTGCGCAATATCTCGAACCCTATTGGTCGAGATTAAACCTGGGCAAGCTAGGAAATTGATCCATCATGGAACTAGTAGGAGCAAATCCTACCAAAAATGGTAAATAAAAAGAAACAAGGAAACCACGACCAACTGGAGCCGCGGCGGAAAGGGCTTGGCCGCGCCACTCAGCCGTCCATTTTGCCCTAACTCAAGCTCCCTTTGGCCGACGCTCCTTCTTCTATTTTATTGGCTGACCGGCCCCTCTTTCCCATCGACCAATCAAAATGCTCTAAATGCGCAACCTACACTTTTAAATTAAAGTTGGAAGTTGTTTTTGCTCTGCGCAATAGCTTGATCCCTATTGGTCGATTTAACTAGGTTGAACGACATCCAAAAAGTCACCCAAGGTTGGCCGAACATCTGGGAGAAACTCCTGAAGAATATGGACATGCGCTATATGCCAAACGTTGCATATGTATGTCTAGTATAACATACTAAAAAATCACATCAATCGGATTAACGAGCTAAAAGATACATCTTAAAAGGCGAGCTAGGTCATGGCAGAAAACTGACAGAATTCTTCCTGAGTTTTACTGTCAGGATGTTTTCACCTCCTAGATGAGCTCCAAACAAAAATATTCCCGCTTGGGAAGATAGGAAATTCTTTTCTGATAAGAATGGAGGGGTGGATCATCAAAATCCGAGTTCGTATGAGAATTCTACAACAGTTTTGGTACGGGCCCTTTGTTATTTCAACCAATCAGAATTCTCCTAACCCGTAGCCAGCATTCACAATTGATAGTCAAAGTAGGCTAGTCACGCTGCCTACAAGGGTCTTAAATAAATTAGCGGAAACCAATAACTGCCGCAAATCATCTCAGTCATCCAACTTGGCTAGCCAATTTAACCGGTTTAGATTTAATCTGGGCCAACCAATAGGATGTCAAAATGGCTACCAGTCATCATTCTCCTACAGGGACCGACCACCACATCTTTTATATACATGGATAGCTCCTGGAAGCTGATCCAAGATGGCCGGCCACAAGTCTCATGACTTGACTTATAACAAATGACCTCCCGCCGCCTAGCTTGCGCGTGATTTGTCAAAATAATTAAGTCTTGCAAGCAAGACCCACTCAGCAACTTGCTGCATATTTTTCTACAAAATACTCGAGACATTAAACATATCACAAACTGGGGGATATTCATCAGGGTATTGTTCTGGCGGTTTACAGCGTGCGGCATGCAACACGCCCATTATAAGAACGTGTTAGGAAAGGAGGACAGTTAGTGGCAATAGAGAATTAGTGGGTGTAAACCAACCAGTCTTCCCCTCATAGTAGGGATGTGGTTTTCAATATTTTGAACGATCCCACTTCTCCATCACTCAACTACTTCCACTTCCTATGAGGTCAGGGTGCGTTCAAACTATTTCTTGTATAAATAGGTTTTTAATCTATTTTCAAAAAGAACAAGTGTTATCAGCACAAGTATCCATAAAACACCAAGAACTTATAGCTTACATTCTGCAAGCAAGTTCCACATTCTGATACAAGTCATAAAACAACCGCACCTTCAGAGTTAACCATTCTGATCTCAACACCTTCTTCGTTTCCCTCCCTAAGATCAACCCTTCTCCTTCATTTTGTGACCGAAGCAAGACTGGAACAGCCATTTCTTGGTTTAGGCCAGAATTGTACAGATTGATCTCGCGAATCTAAAGTACCCCCGTGCAGTGCATTTGTTTAGGGTTTAGATTCGTTTCTCGGTGGCACACCCAAATTTACCATTTCCAGCAGAATCAGTTTTTACCCCAAAACAACTGGCGACCACAGTGGGAGATTAATCTCTCAGTTGCAAAATCAGTTTTTCAATATTCATCCCAGTTTTCTCAATTTCAAAAGGGTGGATCTTAGATCCAATTTAATCATTAAACTCAATTTAGGTTCAACAACTAATTTCAATTCCGGTGTTTCGTTCGCTAAGAAGCTTCACAAAAATGCTTTTTCAAGCAATGCTACTGGAAATGCCTTGGATAGCTGAGCACCAGTAAATCTCCCAGATGAAAGGACCAGAAAGCCGCGTGGAGACACAAGAAGACGTGACTACTACTTAAAAGGGCACAATGGCTTCTCTCGAAATCCGGATTGAGCAACCGCCTTTTCTGTAACACCATAAGTGTTATATAGAGCAAGCCAGAAACTCCTCAAAGTTATCACTGATATTAATGTCGCCAGGGTGCACACCCAGAGATAAAGGGAAGATTCACAAAGCCGTTGTTCCAATATGGAGATAGTTGACAACAAATCTCAACACCAGTGGAAACCTAGAAAGGCACCTGCAGATATCACGAAAGCAAAGGTCTATCTCTATTCCACCACTACTACCATTTTATGGTCAGGAGTATCCACTATCACTTCATCAGCAAAACGTGTAGATCCAGACCATGGCGTAATTCCGGGAATTTGTACATCTGTAATAACAAAGGAGGCTTGAAGCATCTTCAAATCATCATAAAGGGGTTCGCCTATTATTCCAACCCAAGCAAGAGAAAGCAAGCCAACCCAAGCAAGAGCATGCCTGGGACATCTTCAGATGTACTAGAGCTGGCACATCAAGAGAGCAGCCTCAAGAAGATAACGATGCCCGTGTCATTATGCCAGGAAATAATCCGCAACCGAGATAACCTCACGCAGAGGAGATCCGAGAAGTTGCTGTACCAAGAGGACCCACGTTTCCCATATTTACTTTTCCCAAGGAAGCAGGTTTTAAGAACATATCTCCCATCTTTGGAATACTTATGAGGAATACGAGTATCACCAGAAGTTATGACTCGAAGAGTTCTCCAAATTGCCTACCAGAAGAACCTATACCGGGTATAATAATAACGCGCCAAACAACACCTCTGATTGGTTCCAGATGATGATGCTCCCTACCATAAATATCTTTTCATTCCCAAGACGATCACTCTCAAGACTTGGACAGGATGTTCCAGCAAAATAACAGGCATCTCGATGACTACGTCAAGAGATTTATAATTGAAGTCCTCGACTTCCAAGTCTACGGATGGTGATAACACATCAAGAGATAATTTACAAAGAGAGACACCTCATCAGTAACGTCACCCACGGTAATCTCCAAGACTCCCTCCTCAGGACCTTTTCCATTTAGGTCGTACCCCTGCTGAAAAATCATAAAGGCGTCATAATTAGCAAAAAATGGTTCAAGCTAGGAAATTGAAGTACAAAACATAGAGAAACCTAAACATTCATTAAAAATTATTTTAGGACATGGCATGTAGTTCAGCAAGGTTACGGGTCATTTTGCAAAAACTCCGTCAGAAACATTTTTACACTTCCCTATGGAAGAACTGAAGCTGGCACTAATTGGTGAAGGATATGGGGGTGAGATATATACCGAACGATTAATATGGAAGTCTTATACAACATACTAAGAGGGCACGTTAATCCAATGAATGAGCTATAAATGGCAGCCGAAACTCTCGACTACGTGACAGCTGAAAATCTACGTCGAATGAAGATTTTGTGGCCGTTCTGGCAAGAAGACACAAATATGAAATTTTCATCAAGGAAATACACCAAGGTCGCACTTACAATCAGGAAAGCAATAATAGGATAGCTTACGCACGTATGGAATCAGGGAGGAGATGCTTCACCAAAAATAAAGAGGGGAAAGAAAAGAAGGAATAAACTCACATACGTGAGTTATATGAAAGGAAGAAACACTTCCTTTAGGACATAACGATCGATCAAAGCCCGTCAATGTTCATGGATATGGTTGTCCAAGGTTCGTGCTCATAGCTTCCACTCCTTCCTTCCAAGATCAGTGGCCGTATCCACCACTCGTCCCTGCCAAGATCCATGGCCGTAGCCACCACTCGTCCCTGCCAAGATTTGAGCCCATAGTCACCACTCCTACCTGTCAAGGATCGTGACCGTAGCCATCCAAGCTCCAGCCAACCTGTTTTGTTCCCACGAAAACGCAGTCTCTTCTGATCAAAGTTGCTGCTCATCTGTTGATACCAGCCAGAGCTTCATCATAGCAGCAACCACTACGGACAAAGGTAAACCGAACTTATGCATATTTTAGTTTCCCATTGAGGAAGTAATAGAGTCACCAGTATGGATGCAAGATGGTGATATCTTTATCATGATCAACCCATCGACCATACAAAATAGAACCACATAAACCACACTTGGGGACTGAGGCTCAACATGGAACTCCTTCACTGTCAGTCAACGACCTCTTCAATTAAGGAGAGACGGTCAACTAAAAATCCATAACCATGACAAGTTCACCACTTTTCAAAGATGCAGCATAAGGATATCATCACCTCCCTGTTTGGAAGGCGCCTAACCAACAAGCAGTATTTGGTTCAACCATCCATAAGCACTGTTATCAATGAAGAATCAAAGAGGAAAGTCGCACCTCATCAAGATACACATACCAACCAAATCATGTCTGCCACATCACCTACTCAGAACTCAGTACTTCCTACCCAAGATCTGCACGAAGCTGCACATCAACAACCACATCATTCGACAAAGTCGGATTTGGTGTTTCTAGATTTCAAATTTCATATGGAAGGGGTGCATGGGCTGCCAGATGTTTGGATACAATACAGGTCTATCAAGTGCGACTCCCACCAATTGATCAATAAATGACGGATCCAAAAGATTTCCACTTTCTTTAATTCGTCAACCACCTTACCATCAAATACAATGGAAGTACATCTTCCAGAAGAAAATAGGCTCAGGATAATTACACTTGGGGACCGCCAATATGGGATTCCTTCACGACCCCAACCAGGTTATTTCTGATTTCAGCATCATCACTGTCAAAGCTTCACGAGCCGCAGGAATTTCTCACTACGAAGCCATACATGTGCATCAAAGACACAAAGGAAAATCCAGAGATACCTATGGCCGTATCACCCTTGAGCAAAGCCGAATACGGCGCACCTCAACTGCAGAAGTTACTATCAAGGGACCCACCTGATGATCAACAGAAACAGAACTATAGTTCCTGTGAACGTTCCGAGACTCTTCAATAAACAATAAAATCCGCATTGACTGCTGCATGAAGCACAACTGCATATGAAGAATCACGTGAATCATATTTTAGGGATTGAAGGTTTGCATAAGATCCTCTCACTGTCGAAAATCTCTTCAGCTCATAGAAGATAGACAACTAGAGAGCCGCAAATTTGATGAGGATTCCTTACCCTCCAAAAATACGCCGCAAAGATATCTTCACGTATCCAACCACGCCATCGTATCTTCTCTAGTAACTAAACAGAAGTGTAACTGGGGACTGATCATCGAATCCCATTCCATACAACAACCCAAGATTCAGAAGGTAATTCAAAGGGTGTCGCTTGGAACGAAGTCCTTGAAGACTTGATAGCAACACAACGGAAACGGAACGCCTCTCAGCTCGTCTACTTCACCTAACGGCTCTGGAATATTTTTCCCATACAAGCATCCCCAGCATATCATCATAGCAATAAGAAGGGAAAGAACAAGGCTATGAGCTAAAGAGCCAGGATAAGCACAATTTCATTCCGGTCAATGCTCAGGAGTTTAAAGAACGTTTTGATTGCGGCTCAGCAGTCCAAACACCAGAAAACTTAAAGTCAAGGACGGATCAACAACGCAGCCACACTCTCCAAGATTAGCCCTGACATGATCATTGCCGAACTATATCTCATCCATCCATCCCAGGAGTGCAATGAAGTTTGGTAAATTTTGAAATCCACTGGATAGGCTAGAGACAGAACCTTATTACACATTCCGGAGAAGATCGATCATACTGTTGGGTGGCTACATATGAAGAAGAGAAAAGAGCACCTACCTTGAGTTCTCCTGGCTCGCTTTGCTGCTGATCATGACTATTGGAGATTGCTTTGTTGCCATTGAGGCTCGCTCTACCGCTGCTGACAAAGAAAGTCATTCACACCGAACTAAATATCCAAGTTTGATTAACTACTCATGGATATTACACTCAAAGTTAAAATACGAAAACGAGATGAACTTACCTTGTTGCTGGTTGGCGTATACGATGATGGGTCGGTCCTATTGTTAGTGCAAAACAGGAAAGAGTAAAAGCTCCCTTTATACCCGATGAATTTCTAAATCCGGAAAGTGGTTCTTCATCTCGCTAGCATCTTCGCCGGTACGACTGCCAAAGAAGTTCAAACCAACTAATATCCCACCTGTAACATTTATCTACGTCATCTCATTAATTTTATTTTTTGTCTATCACCATCTAGTGCTTACCCCGCAACAAGGTCACTGTTACATGCTAAGCAGGGGACTTAATGTTGATGGGGGTTTTAGCCTAGGGAGAAAACTGTAAAAGTCTGTCTACCTGACCCGGCATCATAAGTAGAAGAACTTGATATGTCTGTATTCCGAAAGGAATTTGAAGAATATATCAAAATATGATGAGTACCTATGCCTCTCTTCATATTGTATTGAAACTTAAGCTCCTAGATGAATTGTTCACTAGTATAGAGCCTAATGAGTATTTGAAGCTCCTAGCTGCATTATTCACTAATGCATGGCCTGCTGAGTATTTTCCTATGCTATGTTCCCCAGCTGAACTCTTACTACTGACATGACATGACAATTAATGTTCGCTCGCAGCGGAGTATCATGAATTTCACGAAGTGTCAGGATTAAGATACGCATGGAGGTACTCAATCAGAAGCACGCAAGTAGCGCTGCCTTTTGTGATAAAAATTAGTGATTTTGTGCCAGCGCGCAAAATTCACCAGAAATTGATTAATTTTGTGTCAGCACGCAAAATTCAATTTTCTAACCTAATTTTATCAATTTGCAAAAATTAGTTTTTTTGCGGTCTGCGCAATATCTCGAACTCTATTGGTCGAGACTAAACCTAGGCAAACTAGGAAATTGATCCATCATGGAACTAGCAGGAGCAAATCCTACCAAAAATGGGAAATAAGAAAAAACGAGGAAACCACGACCAACTGGAGCCGCGGCGGAAATGGCTTGGCCGCGCCACTCAGCCGGCCAAATTTCCCTAACTCAAGCTCCCTTTGGCCGACGCTTCTTTTTCTATTTTATTGGCTGACCGACCCCTCTTTCCCATCGACCAATCAAAACTCTCTAAATGCACAGCTTACACTTTTAAATTAAAGTTGGAAGTTGTTTTTGCGCTGCGCAATAGCTTGATCCCTATTAGTCGATTTAACTAGGTTGAACGACATCCAAAAAGTCACCCAAGGTTGGCCGAAAATCTGGGAGCAACTCCTAAATAATATGTACATGCTCTATATGCCAAAAGTTTCATATGGATGTCTAGTATAACATACTAAAAAATCACATCAATCGGAATAAATATCTAAAAGATACATCTTAAAAGGCGAGCTAGGTCATAGATGAAAACTGACAGAATTCGTCCTGAATTCTTCCTGAGTTTTACTGTCGGGATGTTTTCACATCCTAGAAGAGATCGAAACCTAAATATTCCCTCTTAGGAATATAGGAAATTCTTTTCTTATAAGAATGGAGGGGCGGATCATCAAAATCCGAGTTCGTATGAGAATTCTACAATAGTTTTGGTACAGGCCCTCTATTATTTCAACCATTCAGAATTCTCCTAACCCGCAGCCAGCATTCACAATTGCTAGTCAAAGTAGGCTAGTCACGCTGCCTACAAGGGTCTTAAATAAATTAGCGGAAACCAATAACTGCCGCAAATCATCTCAGCCATCCAACTTGGCTAGCCAATTTAACCGGTTTAGATTTAATCTGGGCCAACAAATAGGATATCAAAATGGCTACCAGTCATCATTCTCCTACAGGGACCGACCACCACATCTTTTATGTACATGGATAGTTCCTGGCAGCTAATCCAAGATGGCCGGCCACAAGTCTCATGACTTGACTTATAACAAATGACCTCCCGCCGCCTAGCTTGCACGTGATTAGTCCAAATAATTAAGTCTTGCAAGCAAGACCCACTCAGCAACTTGTTGCATATTTTTCTACAAAATACTCGAGACATTAAACATGTCACAAACTGGGGGATGTTAATCAGGGTATTGGTCTGGCGGTTTACAGCGTGCGGCGTGCAACACGCCCATTATAAGAAAGTGTCAGGAAAGGAGGACAGTTAGTGGAAACAGAGAAGTAGTGGGTGTAAACCAACCACTCTTCCCCTCATAGTAGGGACGTGGTTTTCAATATTTTGCACGATCCCACTTCTCCATTACTAACTACTTCCACTTCCTATGAGGTCAGGGTGCGTTCAAACTATGACTTGTATAAATAGGTTTTTATTCTATTTTAAAAAGAACAAGTGTTATCAGCACATGTATCCAGAAAACATCAAGAACTTATAGTTTACATTCTGTAAGCAAGTTCCACATTCTGATACAAGTAATAAAACAACCACACCTTCAGAGTTAACCATTCTGATCTCAACACCTTTTTCGTTTCCCTCCCTAAGATCAACCCTTCTCCTTCATTTTGTGACCGAAGCAAGACTGGAATGGCCATTTCTTGGTTTAGGCCAGAATTGTACAGATTGATCTCTCGAATCTAAAGTACTCCCGTGCAGTGCATTTGTGTAGGTTTTAGATTCGTTTCTCGGCGGCACACCCAAATTTACCATTTCCAGCAGAATCAGTTTTTACCCCAAAACACTACTCTACTACGTGTACGAATACATGTAATACGGCTTCAGACATATAACAGTTTTCTCAGTTTTTAAGACTGATAACACTGTCTTGTATTCTGAATATAGTAG
>JAJJMB010005364.1:762419-848690 GCA_023531105.1 Papaver atlanticum | reverse complement strand
CCCCGCCCATTTTTTTTAAAGAGGGAGGGTAAGAGAGGCTTGTAATTTTTAAACACCCTGTTCCCCCTTCTTTTTGTTTTGGATGGAGAACGCGCGCGCCTATTATGGGGTGGGTAGGGGTTAAGCGCGCCTCTTCCCTCCTTTTTGGTTTAGATGGAGCATGTTGCGTGAAACGCGCCTACTCCACCCCTTCTT
This sequence comes from Papaver atlanticum, assembly GCA_023531105.1. NCBI lineage: Eukaryota > Viridiplantae > Streptophyta > Magnoliopsida > Ranunculales > Papaveraceae > Papaver > Papaver atlanticum. Next base: position 848,495 of record JAJJMB010005364.1, on the reverse strand, counting down.
TTTTCTGTTAGTGGAGGGTGGCGTTTGGGTGGGCAGGGAATATGGGAAACGCGCCTTTTCCTTTTTTGGCTTGGATGGGGCATGTTGCGTGAAACGCGCTTACTCCCCCTTCTTTTTTCTGTCAGTTGAGGGCGGCGTTTGGGTGGGCAGGGCGTATGGGTAACGCGCCTCTTCCTTTTTGGCTTGGATGGAGCATGTTACGTGAAACGCGCCTACTCCCCCCTTTTTCTGTAAATGGAGGGTGACATTTGGGTTGGAGGGGCGTATGGGAAATGCGTCTCTTCCGTTCTGGCTTGGATGGAGCATGTTGCGTGAATCGCGCTTACTCCCCCCTTTTTGGTTTCTGTAAATGGAGGGCGGCATTTAATTTAGCGCCTCTGCAAGTTAGTTAGTTTTCCGAGTGTTCTTAGTATCTCCTAGCCGTCTATGGGTGCCTTTGGCATCCCGTAGGTTCATTGACCGACCCGGCATCTATGCATCCCGTAGCCTTTTATGAATTAGTTAGTCGAGTGTCTATGCATCTCGAGGCTTTTTGCAAATCAGCTAGCCGAGTGTATATGCATCTCGGGGCCTTTTGTAAATTCTTTAGCCGACCGAGTGTCTATGCATCTCGAGGCTTTTCGTAAATTTTTCAGCCAGCCAAGTGTCTTTGCATTTCGGGGCCTTTCGTAAATTTGTCAGCCGACTGGGTGTCTATGCATCCCGTAGCCTTTTGTAAATTTGTCAACCGGCCAAGTGTCTATGCATCTCGGGGTCTTTCATAAATTCGTCAGCCAGCCGAGTGTCTATGCATCTCGGGTCCTTTCATAAATTCGTCAGCCGACAGAGTGTCTATGCATCTCGGGGCCTTTCGTAAATTCGTCAGCCGGCCGAGTGTCTATGCATCTCGGGGCCTTTCATAAATTCGTCAGCCGGCCAAGTGTCTATGCATCTCGGGGCCTTTCGTAAATTAGTCAGCCGGCCGAGTGTCTATACATCTTGGGGCCTTTTGTAAACTCGTCAGTCGACCGGGTGTCTATGCATCTCTTGACCTTTTGTGATTCTACTTACGCGTCGTTTTTTGTTGATAATTGGCTTTTATTACGTAAAATGGGTGCTCGTACATTAGGTAACTTATGAATGGAAAATCTTTAACCATTTTCCGTTGATAGGCGACTTGACTTTGGTACCATCCATTCGTCTTAGCTTGTAGTATCCGCGCTCAGCCACCTTCTGGACTTTGAACGGGTCGTCCCAATTTGCTGCGAATTTCCCCGCGCTGGCATTTCTCTGTACATGGGGGGGAATTTTACTCACCATGTCGTCAACTTTGAAAGTTCTTTCTTTGACACCTTGGTTGTAGTAGTTGGTTGTTCGCTTCCTATATGCCTCAGCAAACCGCTCTGCTCGTACCCTTCTTTCTTTTATCGTATCCTGATGTGCATATCGGCTTACTTTGTCGGGCGTGGTGTGACTAGCCATTGCTACTCTTGCTAATGGTACTTCTATTTCCGCGGGCAGTATAGCATCCTCGCCGTAGACCAAAGAATAAGGTGATGCCCCACTAGAACTTCGCTTTGAAATTATGTATGCCCATAGTGTGAGGGGTAGTTGTTCATGCCATCCCCTGTGGTGGTCGTGGACTGTCCTGCTCAAGATATGAATGAGAGTTTTATTGGTTGCCTCAGCCTGCTCGTTTCCCTGGGGATAGTACGGGGTCGACGTATGTAGCTTTAAGTTGTATTAATTGCTGAAGCAAGCCAATCACATCTTTTTCAACGAATGACTTAGCGTTGTCCGCCCTGATTATCATGGGCGCGCCGAACCTGTAAATGATGTGTTCCTTGATAAATGCAGCTTTGGTCTCCCCCAGCGTAGTCTTTCAAAGGTATCTCCTCGACCCATTTGGATGCGTACTCCGTAGCGGTGATTATGTACTTATGGCGCTTCGAGGAATTTGGATTTATCGGGCCTATGAGGTCTAGCCCCCAACTGTGGAATGGCCACGGTGTTACTATACTATGTAATTATGTATGAGGCGCCTTGATCAGCGTCCCATGCATCTGGCAACCCAAGCATTTATTGACGTGCTCAGCGGTGTCACTCTCCATAGTCGGCCAGTAGAACCCTCCTTCATAAAGTTGCAAGAATAGTTTCCGCATCCCTTGATGCTCGGCATTGTGGGATTGGGTCATGACTTCGGTCGCTTCTTGTTCAGATAAGCAGCGCAAGATTGCATTGCTATAGCTCATTCGATAAAGCACGTTTTCGTTTTGGAAGAAGCGCGCTGCCTTTCTTTGAATTTTCAATGATGACTGCCTTTCACTATGTAGTTTGCCATGTTGTAGGTAGTCGATATACGGTTGTTTCCAATCGATGCCCTCGGATGAACAGAATTCCCCGGGTTGTGGTGGAGCTTGGCAGTCAGCGCAGCTATCCTGGAGGGCCGCAGCTTGTGCCGACATGCTTGGCCAATATGTTCCCAGCCTTTAGAGCTTTCTATAGAGATGGACATCGCCTGACTGACCGCAAGTCTCTGCGTGTAAGTTCTGTGGTACTCTTTCTGCTTCCTTCTTGTTTAGGCATCTTGTCAGGGACCCTCATACGGCCCGGTAGTACAAAGCTCCTTGGATCATCATGAATTGCCTTAGAGCTTTAGCCGGCATGACTCGATCCTCATCCACTTTTGTTAGATCTTCGATGTACACCTTTCTCCAGTCATATGCTTTGTCGAAGGCTAGGTCCTCTTTCCAGGTGCTGAGTAGTTCTTTCCTTCTTACTGTCACTGTGCCCTCGTCTTCATCATTAAGCTGCATTTTACTCGCCAGGGTGGCCAGTATGTCCGCATGCTTATTCCTGCTCCTACCCGTGTGGTCCATATTCGATTTTGTTTGATGGATCAAGCTTTTCCCTTTTGACCTATAGGGTGCTAGATGCGCCTCCTTCACATGGACGTCGTCGTTCACTTGATTCGTTACTAACTTAGAGTCTCCTTTTATTTCCACGCTTCCCAGGTCAAGCTCTTTTGCCAATCTGAGGCCTAGAATCAGTGCCTTGTATTCAGCAACGTTATTGCTGCACGAGAAATCCATTTTAAACGAGTATGACAGCAAGTCGCCTTGTGGGGATTCGCATACCACTCCGGCTCCTCCTACATTTCCATATGACGATCCATCGAAAAACATGGTCCAAAGCTAATCAATTTCCGTGGCTTCCACCTCTCCAGGTATGTATTCATGTACCTCGTCGTCTCCTTCTCCTGGGAACATCGCCATTAGATCAGCTATTGCATGTCCGCGTACTCCCTTCGGCCGTTGATACTTGAGCTTGAACTCGGATAGTTGCAGTAGCCAACGCGCGGTCTTCCCCGTCAAGACAGGCTTGGAAGCCAAGTATGCTATTGGGTTCGTCGCGGCTATCACAATCGTCTCGTGTGTTAGCAAGTAAGGGCGTAGCTTCTATGAGGCATAAATGAGAGCTAGGCATGCTTGCTCGACGCGCGGATATCTGAGTTATGCGTCATGTAGGACTCGGCTTACATAATAGATAGGTGACAGCTGGTCGCTTCCCATATCTTGTACCCGTACGGCTCCGATCGCTAAGTTGGTGGACGCCGTGTACAAATATAATGGGATCCCTTTGACGGGTGGTCTCAATACCCGTGGGCTAACAAGGTACTGTTTGAGTTTTTGGAATGCAGCACATTGGATCTCTCCCCATGTGAATACGACGTTTTTCCTTAGTAACGGCAGAAATACGGACAGCAGTTGGGCGAGCCCTGGTATGAAAGGCCGTATGTATGATATCCTTCCGATAAATGCCTGCAGTTTTTTGGTGTTTTTTTGTGGGGTCATGGTTGTAATGGCGTCGACCTTATCCAGGTCTACTTGGATCCCTTCACTAGTTACCACGAACCCTAAGAATTTCCCCGATGTTACTCCAAAAGCCCTTCATTCTAAGTTGGAATTTTCTGCACCTCTTGAAGACAATCCTTAAGTGCGAGATGTGGTCCTCAGGAACCTGTGACTTCACCACGATGTCGTCGACATACACTTCTACCGTTTGATGCAGCAGGTCGTGAAATATGGATGTCATGGCGCGTTGATAGGTGGCGCCCGCATTCTTTAAGCTAAATGGCATTACGACATAATAGAAGTTCCCATACGGGGTTTGGAAGTCCATATTCATTGCATCTGTCGCGGCCATTCGTATCTAATTATACCCACTAAAACAATCCATGAAGGAGAATCGGTTCTTACCTCCCGTCGCGTCTACCATTATGTCGATGTTGGGCAGTGGGAAATCGTCCTTAGGGCATGCTCGGTTTAGATCCCTATAGTCCACGCAGCATCTAATTTTTCCATACTTCTTTTTCACTGGAACGATATTCGCGAGCCAGTTTGGGTGTTGGATAGGCTTGATGAATTTAGCTTTCAATAGGCGCTCTACTTCTTCTTTTATGGCTAGTGCCGTAGCTCTTGCGAATTCACGGATCCTCTGCTTTATTGGCTTGAAATCGGGTGATACACTTAGATTATGGGCGACAAGGTTGCTATCCAGCCCTGGCATTTCATCATAGTCGAAGGCAAAGACATCCTTGTATTCCCTGAGCAGTTCGATCAGCGTTTTCTTCTCTTCTCTTCCCAGATTCCTTCCAATCATAATGGGTCGCTTGTCCTCTTCAGTTCCAATGTTAATTTCCTTCACGCTGTCCATGGTGAGGTCCTCAGGTGTCCGCTCTTCTGTCATTGTTCGTGTTACTTCCGCGTACTGACTTCGAAGGTCCTCGTCGTCAATCGCTCCAATAGTTAACTCTCTTAATCCATGGGTATCACTTTCTAAGGGGAGTTCCGCTTCTTCGTCGATTGATAATATGGCGCAGTCTTGTATGGTTGCGGTCATTCCCTCAGCTAATTGATATAACCGGTATACGCGCGCGCCCCCCCCCCCCCAATCTGTTTTGAGAATCGCTGAAACCTCGGCTGCTCTTCTTGCTTCCTTTTCCTTTCCGCTGGAAACACCATTCTAGAGGGGCTGAAAACGGATTTAGCTGGTTTCATATCCTCTTCTTCTTCTCATTTGGGTAGTGGGTTGAGCTGTGCGTCAGGTACCTCCTCTGCGTCTTTTAGTGTATCGTAGAAAACCACGTCTGCCATGTATGCTTCCTCTGGGTCGAAAGGGTTGCATGTTGCGGGTATCCGGTATTTCCTCCCCCCAATATTAGTATTTACCCACTGATGGTAAGTTGAGGCTACGACCTTGTGATTAAGCAGCCATCCTCGCCCTAGCAGCACATAAACGTAGTGTCGTCTTCCACAACATAAAACGGCGTGAGCGCCCGAATGGGTCCAACCTTCATTACCAAGTTGACGATCCCGATGGCCGTCTGTGTGTGTCCGCCGAACCCTCTTATTGTAGTGGTCTGCATCCTGATGGCAGATCGCTGCACCCCAAGGATGTCGAGCGTGTGCATAGAAATCAGATTCAGGGACGCGCCCCCATCTATAAAGGCCCTCTTTAAAAGATGTTTGTTGATATGAACAATCATATACGGGGGCCTGAGATGCTCCCCTGGATAACAGATATCCTCGTCAGTGAACACAATCGCTCCTTTAGGCATGGGGTCGTAAGGTCTCCCTGCCGCAATTGCTGTTATTGCCTTGGAAGCCTCCTTGATCTGATTTATGCTGAACCCTAGTGAGTCAAATAACTATTGCGCGAGCAGTGTCTTGGAAAACTTACTAGCCACGCCATCTGTGTTCTCGAACGCGGGGTTTTCCATATCGACTTCGCACACTTCGTCATTGTCATCTTCCTAAGGCATCCATATACCCCCGCTTGGTTCATGGGCGAGCATCATGACTTGATGTTGAATTGGCTTGTCACCTTCTAGGTTGTCCATTTCGATTTCTCCTAGTTCGGGTTTTCTTTGAAAGATCCTTCGGAGGTTGAAGCAATCGACTGTGGGGTGTTGTATTTTTCGGTGGAATTGACAATATCTGACGTTATTCTCATCGATAGCGCTGAGGTCTGCTTTTGTTTGAGGTAGTTGGACTTCTTTGTTCGTCAACCATTGCTCCAATAGTCCCACAATTTTTTCTTTACTGCACAGTAGAGGAGGTGGATATGCTCGCTGCTGGTCCCTGGCGCCTTCTCGGTTATAGGTTTGGTTCGCCTGAGTATTCTATCCCTCTTGGTTGTTATTAGCGCGGGCGTTTCTCAGAGCAGTTGACACATAGTTGACTGTATTTCGCCATGTGTAATCCATGTTAGATTCGTCCACGCAGTCGAAGATTCTTGCCGCTTCTTCATCCAGTTCGACAAAGGTTGGAAATCAAAAGTTAACAAGGCCTCTCTTAAACAGGGGTGTCATCCCGCGTATACAGATTTCTACCAGTGCTTCTTCCTTGATGTCCTCGTGGCAGTCTAAGCCGAAGAGGCGAAACCGGGTGATGTATTTTCCTATTACTTCTCCGACGCATTGACCACATCTGCTCAGGTCTATGGTTGTGATCTTCCTTCTGGATGAATAAAATTTTCTGAGGAAAAGGGTAGACATAGTCGACCACGAGCTGATGCTTCCTGGTTTCAGGTTGTCATACCAGGTGAACGTTGTATCGGTCAGTGACTTTGGGAATTCCCTCAAACACAATTTTCCATCGGCCACTCGATCATTCATGGAAGTTAAGAATCGACTAAGGTGTTCACGTGCATTCCCTTGTCCATTGTATACTTTGAATTTTAGCGAGGTATAATCTTCCAGATATTGGTAGTCTGCGACCTCCGAGGAGTATGGGCAGGTCATGAAGTCGTAGTTGTCTTGCTTTACTACTCGGTAATTTGCTTCCAGGTATTTGGTCATCGCTTCTTGCGACATGACCATAGGCTCTTCCTCCTCCTCTTCCATGTTTCTCATCGCCTCTTTGGTGTTCTGCTCGGCTTCGTCCGTTCTCAATAATTTCCTCAGTTTTTGCTCTCTGCGGACGTGATCGTCAAGTTCGTTGTGCATCTCCTGCATGGATGGCCACGTGGGAGGTACGTCCCCTGCTGCTTTCTTTTTGTCCTTCTCTTGCGCGGCATCCGGTTTTCTTCCTTGTGTGATTGGACTTGACAATATTCCCACTCTCCCGCCTTCCGAGCTGGGCGGCTGGTTGATCAGCTGGTTTTCTAGCGCGCCTGAGCTAGTGCTTCCTGGGCGAGTCATGGCAAGCTAGGCACGAGCCTCCGGGTGTGGTCGCCAAATGTTGAGGGGTGAATCTGATTTTGGTCCTACCCGTCCTAGCTACACCAAATGACTACACTTTCTATGAATGGTATGAGAGAGAACTTGTTTTCCATTGTACTTTGTACCTCCTTTTATAGACTTTCCCAAAAGCCATTCCTTTTATGACATCATGCCACATGTCCTAAACCTCCTTAATTACCACTAATGTCACTCCTTCTCTAATATAACCTCTTCATTTTCCCTTAATTCCCTCCTTATCATTTTCTCCTTATGGATACTTCTTAGCGGACTTGGGCCTTAGTCCCCAAGTCCCCACATTTCATGTTGTGTTTGCCTCCCCTTTAGGGGCTCCCTAGGCTTGCTAAGGGATAATTATTTTTATGTATCAACAATTAGCTCTAAAAGCTCCTTTCTTGGTGAGATTCATTTTCTCAGTTGTTTGGAGGTAGATGATATCACAAGTTTACCCTTGATCGATGAGGATCTTTCTGCAGTACCATCCGTCGATAACAAGTTCCACTACCAAGGCATATGAATATGGAAAAGCTACACAAGCTAGATCCTCGGGCACCAACAGTTCTTCAGAGCTGGGGTGCAAACAAGTGACATTTATTTTATTGAGTTATCTCTTTTTATCAGTCAGATCCATGTGGAATCAATTCTAGCCCGAGATAGGGAGTGAATCATGTTCAATAATCCTTTGACCTGTTTTGGTAGAGATTTGTTGTTCTGAGATGTTGGTTTTTGTGCAATGAGCTCGTTCAGGTGACTTTTCTTTACCATGTCATCGATGAACCTTATCAAGTTCTTACAGTCATTAATGTGATGACCAGTTGTTTCATGGTATGTACAAAAAGATTTGTTCTTTCCTTTGTTTCTCATCTTTCTCGGAGGAAAGAAGTATGACTTGTTTTTCATTTGTTTCAGTATGACTTCAAGAGTTTCATTTAGCTTTGTGAAGATCTTTCTTTACTCTTGCCATTTGGTGCTGACTCAGCTCTGTAGTTCTTCTTTTTCGAGATTTGATCTGGTGATCTCGGAGAATAAAGCCTTTTATCACCTGAAGATTGGCCAACTGAATAAACTTTATGACCTGCTGCTTCAGGTGACAACTCTTGGTCATGTTCTCTCCTGATCCACTTCCCAGGTTTATGGTAAACCTCTTCAAGAGATTCCAAGACTTTTCCAGAAAGAAAAAGTATCTGATTTTACCTTTTTGTAAAGCCTTGAGAAATGCGCATAGAAACTTCTCTTAAGTTTTATCGACCGATGCTGTCACAGCCTTAAATCTCCTCAAGAAATCTGTGAAGCTTTCATTCGGTTGTTGTGTAATTCTGAGTACATTCTTCAAAACGTCTGCTTGTCTTATATTGCACAAGTAATTTTGAATAAACAGAGTTTTGGTTTCATTAAAGCTATAAACTGAGTTGGATGACAAGCATATAAACCATACTAGAGCATTATCTTCCAAACTGTCTGGAAAAAACCATTCCATGATGTACGTGTTTTCCAGGTAGAGCGCCATCTGTTGTTCATAATGAAAGAAGTGCTCATTTGGGTCGGCATCCCCTTTGAAACCTTTAAAATTTGACAGGTGAAAATTTTAAAGGAGCCAGCACTCTCTAATTTCCCTTCACAGTGGCCCGTCCTTGAATGTATAGGTCGGGTCAGTCTTTGGATTATTTATCAAGAGATTGAACATGTATTCATGTTCCTTGAATATTCTCTGCAGTTTTGAATCTACTGATTCTTGGATGGTGTTTGTAGGGACAATCATATTTGGCTCGGAAGTGATATGTCTAGGAGTTGACAGGTATTAATTTTCTAACGAGCTCTGGTTTCCAAATTGTTGTCGTAGCTGCTCTTTTGGGTGGCTTATTGAGCTTGTCCCAGGTAGATGAGAGATATTAATTGTTGTAGATGGCCGAACAGCTGGAGGTGTTTGTACTGCCATCTCTGGTGCCGGTGAGGTCATCTGATTGACTCTGTCAGTCAGGTTTGATATGGACCTCAACAAGTCCTGGAATATATCATGTGGTATCTGTACTACTGGTGTAGTTTTTAGAGGTGGGGCACTTGAGAGAATTTTGCTTGCTCCAGGTGTCACTACTTTTCCCACCAAAACTGCTAGTGGGTGACAATTCGGGCCTAACACAGCGGATGGTGTTACTGGTATTTCACCTTGAGAGATAGCTGGTTCAGGTCGATGATCGGCTGAGGTGGTAGCTCGGCCTGATGGTGTGATCGTTATCTGAGGCGTATTAGCTGAAGCTGGAGTTGGCACCTTAGATACTGGAGGTATGCTTGCTTGAGGTATCACCTAGCTGTTCAACTTGGTGATCTTACACCAGCTCGAGGAGGTAACACACTTCTCGGTCTTGAGTTTGACATTTACTAGTACTATACATATGACAATCAACACGTGAGAGTTCAGATCTAACATCCGTGAATCTTTTTTTATATTAGGTATTTATTTTTTTACCCAAAACAAGAAGATTCTCTATAACATAGTTAATCAGATATACCGATTTGACGGTTAAAGTTATTTAATATGATCTTTAACAGTATCAAATGAATCAGATGAAAATCGATAATTCAAGAGATAACTTTCAGATCTAAAAGATACGTGAATCTATCACTTATAGATCTTATTTTCCTTGAGAAGATAAAAAAAATATAACAAGATTTGTTTATTTTGGTTTCCACTTTTCCATGAAAGGCTATGTCGGATTTGTTTTCAAAAGAAATCGGATTTTTTGAGTTTTAAAAGATTCAAAATTAACTGAAAATTTTAGATCTAGATAAAGATATATCAGAATATTAATTATTCATTCAAGATATCATAGGAGAAATTCCATATCTGATGAGATCACGTTACTTTTATGGAAATAAGGCTAAAAAAACCAGGCCATGCAAATATTTAAACATGAACGAGATCTAGATGATGAGATAAAGCTAGGTTTATATGAATTACAACAGTTATACTTTGATTCAGAGATGATAAGTTTATATCATGTGTTTTTACACATGTTCGAGATTAGAAAAATGAAATGAAGCTTGATCTATATGATTTGTAGTTATTATGCCTCAGATTAGGGATGATAGAGCTTGCATTATGTGATTTACACACATAAATAAGATTAAAATGTTCACAACATTCACATTAAGCATGATTAAGATCATATCTAGCTACCGCCTCATCATTTTGTTGTCAAAGATTAGATATAAGATTATTTGTGCACATCATGCTCGGATGTAGATAAGACTGATCCTATTTCAGATGATTCACGTTAATAAGCAATAAACGATTAAGACCAATGCATTTTATTCAGAATACAACTTAAATTTATGCTTTTAAGATCAAGAAATCGTTTTAGAGATAAAGAATCTTAATAAAATCGTTTTTACTTTCAATTTTGGTTTTCCAAATATCAAAATTATGATCTCTTACGAGATTCTATATTATTAATCATAATTATGATATAAAAAGATGTTTCTTGTGCCAATGAAGATGCTTACTTTCGTGTCATGGGAATAGAGGCTTCCAATAGTACATACACAGAGTTGTCGTTGGTGATTCAATTGATTAATCACATATTACGATCAATTACAGTCCTTTGTTGGTGATTAACCCGATTCACACTAGTTAGGGTTCGTGGTTTATGTTGTCAGTCGGTTTTACGACCAGTACAGAGAGATCACCTAAGAGACAGAATCACTGAAAAATGTAACTTTATTGATCAGTATGAGTTGTGTACATTGTACTCGTTTGTACTTCTTTTAAAAGATTGGCCTTTCTAGATATTCACACTAGCGTAGCTATCACTTAGGAAGCATGTATGATCGGAAACTACCTTAATCTAGCTGGAGATGACGTCATAATCCACTCAAACATTGCTTCCTTGCCAAGTAACTTCCTCGACTTGGGCATAGTTCTCTTTTCTTGTGTAATCCCCGCTCCAGGTCTCGAGCTCTTGGTCTCGACTTCCACCCGTGTCTTCAGTCTAGTCTTGTATGTGGGATCCAGAACCCAGGTTGTGCACGTGGATTATTTTTCATCTTCAGGTCATGGACAAGGAAATGTAATAACCTCCAGGTCGTGCACATACCATAGACTATAAATATAGACGGGGAAGACCCCGATCCAAGAGGGTGAGATTGTAACACCTAATTTTCAGTAGTTAATAGAATATAAATAATAGTTTGACCTTTACTAATACCTAGGCCTTTTCAGCACGATTGGCTGCAGAGTTTACAAAAAGCTCTGCAGTTAAGCATGCTCGGGCTGAAGTGATCCGAGGATAGGTGTCCTTATGGGAAGTTATCATTGGATGACTTTGGCGGTGCCCGTTTAAAACCCGATACTATTGGTGGCTAAGTGAGGACGGTATCGGTGAAGGACCGGTCATTATATATGGTATCAGAGCGACCGGTCATCTGTCAAGGATGAGATAGTACTTTGGACGAATTTCAAGCACTGGTCTCATGAGTGCCATGAACTTCAGAGATCTGGGATTATATATGATCCTGGGTCGAGGACGACTCCAATTTAAATAACTAGGCTTGTATATTTCCGAGTCAGGATCCACTTCAATTTAAGGTGGTGGTAGTGTAATACCCTAATATGAAAAGTTGGGTTCATTGAATGGAATATAAGTAAAGATTTGTCCTTTCATAATACTGAGGCCTGATAGGTACACTCGACTGAATTTTGAGAAACACTTCTCACTTAAGCTTGCTCGATCGATGGTATTCACGGAATGGGTGATCTCCGGGTAAACCATTGCCGGATAACCGTAGTAGTGCTAATAAAAATTCCTCATTGCTGGATAATTACAATGGGCAAGTGAGAATAATAATTGTGATTGGTCGCTTGTGCTCGGGTGGGAGACTATAATAGATATTATCTTACATGAGGCAGGGAACTTCTATATTAAACTGATAAATGCTTTATTCACATGTTTTGAGTGTGCTCCATACTTGTTTGAGATATATTTCTTGCATATTATCTTGTATAATGCTTGTTTTCTAGCTTATATATTTTATGAGGTGAATCATCTGAAAAGACCAAAGACCAGGTGCAACTCGCTCAAATTTAGAATTTCTTCTCATCATGTTGAAGAAGACAAAAAGACGAAGCCAATGACGAAAGAATTATGTCAATCCGGACGTCGTATGAAGAAGTTATAGGCGAAACGAGAAGTTAAACTTGTAGGTTCTCCAAGACTGAGAGTTAAATACAGAAATTATAAAGGAACACTTTTTTTCAGATAGGGGATGTCACCGCTTCATGTTTGAAAAGTGCTAAAAGCACCCCCAATAGTTCTACTCGGGTCCGCCATCATCTTTCTCATTTCAAATCACGGATAGAGAATCAGATATCTTCTTACGTTCCGTCATCATCCAACACCATTGTTGTTATTGCTCTAGCCATGAACTGATGAGTTGTTTCGACAAGTGATATCTTTACGAAGCTAATAACAGCACGAAGCAGTGAGTTTATGTTGGCTGCTGCCAGTGATTAATGAAAGATAGCAGTAGAGGTTGACGGGATAGTTGAGAGATAGTGATGCAGTCGTTGATAATGGTGAAGCTTGGGGATTTGAGGAGGTCACAACTATGGTATAATAGGTGATTGATGAAGGTTGCTAGTCGAATTAATGGCGGCGACCGTGATGCTGGCATAGAAATAGAGAATGGCTAATGTTGACAGGGTAAGAAGGAATGGGTACGTAACTGCCATGCATTAATGGCAGTAATGATGAAGTCGAGTTGAAGATGGACTGATAAATGTTTGCATAGGAAAGGAATCAGTAGAGACCCGATAAGTGATGGCTTATTGATCGAAGTATGGATATCTCGAGAGAGTTTGGGGTTGTTGATGCCATTGGTGATGGGAATGCTGGCAGTTGATGGATAAAGACCAGGATCGGTGATTGATTGATGGAGGGGTTGAGAAAAAAACCAGGGAAGAGTTTTTAGTGTTGGTTGATGTTATTCAAACTCAGTTTAGTTGATGCTGGTGATTGTTGTTCTCAGAGAGACAATGGGTTTGTCGAGATTGGTTGCGATTTAGCTAATGAGCAAGGAAAAAATGGTGAGATAGTTTACAGAGATAGAAGTAGATGATGGGTCGGTGAATGATGGAGTTGGTTGATGGTGAAGATTGAATGGGAGAAAGAAGGAGATGAGATGGGTTAATAGTTATTTTCGAACTATGAAGAATAAGTGGGGTCGGTTCTTAACAGAGAATTCAGGTAGTCGGTGAACTTTTGGGATATGTACCAACTACTAGTAATACTCATCCAATACGGACTTGTAGGTGAAGGTAGGTTTCGAAAGAAGCCTATATAAATAGGCTTGTGTAGCCGAGAGAAACATATAGGAAAATACACTTTTAGAGAGAGAAAATACAGAAAAATAAAGAGAGAGAAAATGTTTTATTTTATATTTTAGGGTTTACCCCTTTAGGGGAGAAACCAAGATATTTCTTCTTTTTTATAACATGTGTAGCTAGTTTTTATTGATTAAGGATGATATTCGATGTTCTAAACGTGAAGCTTTCTTAGTTATATAAATATATTTGAAGTTTTTATCATCATCGCTTGTTATCACTATATCTAGAATTTATGATTGATTTTCCAAGATTGTTCAAGTGTACAATTGGATTATTTTATTTATCATTCAATTGCTAGTAGAGAGTTGAGCGATCCGTAATTTTCAAGCACCTCCCACGCAAGTAGAAATCGCGAGACCTTGCAGAGGAATTCGGTGGCGCAATTGCGAGTGAAAAAAACACTAGTAACTAAGTAGACCTTGCGCTAAGAGTCTAACTGTCGATTGGGTTACACCTTGAGTCCGCTACTACTTGGTGGTTCTGATATGCGAGTGCTTCGGTATCCGGTTACACAAGGAACTTTGGGGATAACACTGCTCTAGCTGTTATTCTACAGTTGTTGATGAATGGTTCTCACGAAAGATAGATAAGTATACTAACTCGGTTAACGCTTGGTAACGGCGAAGGAATCCTTAATCATCTCTTTCTTCTTATTGTCTTTTTATTTACTTTAATCAAACAATCCCCCTTCTTTAGTATTTATTCTTGTTTTGCTGATTCAAATAACCTATCTATTATACAGCTCTCAATAGGAATGATCCATACTACCGCTATATCACCAGTTAATTAGTGGGAAATATATCGAGTAATTTGTTGAACTTACGGCATGCATCATAAACCGAGGCATTTGCAGCATAATTGGCTCTGAAGTTATCTAAAAAGCTCTGCAGTTATGCGTTCTCGGGATTAGAGCAATACATAGATGGGTCACCTCCCTAAAAGTTGTTGTTGGATGATCGCAGCGGTATCCAAATCCCAAAGAAACTTCCTTCCTATCAGGCACCTCATCTCAGTAAAGCAATGTTTGCATTGGTATCACCGACAATATCATGTCGGTACTTAAGGCCGACTTCATGTGAATAATGTAGAGCATGGTCGGCAAAGGGGTTCATTTCTCTATCCCAGAAGGGGAAAATGATACCTTCTTCGAAAAGGGGTATACCCAACTTGAAACAGAGAACACACATTAAATTGGCAAGGCCCAATATACTGGTTGAGTCCGTCAATGGGGATACCTTTAAGAAAGTCGAGAGCGTACTTTTTTTGTTACACTGCCAAAGGAAACAGTTTCGTGCAGATAAAGTGTAAGTGTTGGGAACATTCTTCATAACTGCATCGAAGTATATAATCGCCAAGGAGCTCATAGAGTATGGGGCGATATCGTTGACGTTAAATGATGAGGAAGAAATCTCAACTGACTGCATGAGGCAGTCCACAGCATGTAGAAAATTGAGGCTTTGGTTAAGATCCATGGAGTTGCGCAAAATGACTCCTGTAACTCTCTGCTTTGGATACAAGAAGCTAGGAAGCAATAATTGACTACATCAGACATATGATGGATACCCAACCCACCATATATGAACAACAATGAGACTAAACATTGTTAAAAAAAACCAAAACCAAGTTCTTCATTTGCTACTAGGAGTTGTGTGTATTGAGAAAGATCTTGTACAAACAACTGCGGCTGGTATGGTTGTGCTCATAGTGAAATATAGGCTAGAGACACCTGCATGGTTTATGAATAACAACATATCACATTGAGGGTCCTTCAGCTTGCGTAGAGCCTCCATCAAATAAATTGTTTTATTGACTCTGCTGATAACCATATTCTGACAAAATTGGTTATCGAGGCTGACAGGTCCACCCAACAACTTTACCCCATTAACTGGCCTACTAATACCTGTAGGAAATATATTAGTATCAAAGCTTCTTGAATCTAGGGTGGGCCAATAAATTTCAGGATTATTGACGTTAAAATGAAGCCCGAGAGTTGTGCCTTCTTCTTGAATGATGTGAAGAGCTTTAGAAACCATTAGGTTATCTCCAATAAAAGTACCTTCATCAAGATACCACATATGTAGATCTGGATTGCACTGCTCAACAATTTTAGTTGTTAGGGGGTGGAGAGTTAATGCAAAAAGAAGGTATCCGAGAGGATCTTCCTGCTGTATTCGTTGGACTGAAGACAAAATAGCATCTGGGTAGGTATATCTGTGGTGGTGAACTATAGAAAAATTCAACCCACGTACAGACAACTGGCACTTGAACCTGACTGCAGCTAACATGGATGATCTGTCTAGCATATTGAAAGCATTTTTAAAGTCGATGAGCAGCATTGTCATAGTTGTAGAAGTGACCTTCTCTTCAAGAAATTTGTTTACCGAGTGCAAAATAGCTTCTCCACCACATGGTACCCCCACACCAAGGTTTTTAAATCGTGAATTGAATCGTGAATCATTTTTGAAAATTGAGAATCGAATCGTATGTTAAATCGTGAATTGAAGATTCATGGTTGATTATTAAATCGTAAATGTATCCTATAAATATCAATGAACCATACAAAATATTCCTAAGATTTGATTTTTGATGCATATAATTAGTATAAATATAAAATATATTGAGTTTTAACACCAATAACCAAGTTGGAACAGTGGCTTAGGGTTTGTATTTTTTTAGTTTTGGTCTTTGGTTCCTATATATACTAATAAAGTTCATTAAACATCAACAAGAATCAAGGTGGAACATTGGTTAGAGGCCACTCGTGCGACGCAGGGGTCCTAGATTCGAAATTTCACGCTATCATTTTTGAAAAAATCCGTCTGGACCTTAGAATTAAGTCAAGAATCGTTAGATTCTCAAGAAAAATGAGAAGCGATTTTGTGAAAAATGAATGAATCGCACGATTTTAAAAATCATGCCCCACACCAAATTGAAAGTTAACCAAATATTGGATAATCTCGTTACCTACCAATCGTGCGATTCGAATTGTGAATCACACGATTTTAAAAACCATGCCCCACGCGAAGTTGAAAGGTACCCAAATATTAGCTAATTTCGTTACCTACCATATTGAGATGCCACTTTCAAGACAAGCTTTCTCCAGACTGTACCCACGGCAATAGGTCTTATGTTACCATCTGGTTTGTGTAAAGGAGTAAGAGGGGAACTTTCCACATATTCACCTAAAATAGGAGAGCATTTTCTAGCCAGTCATAGGTTGATGACATTAGTTATGGAAGAGAGAAGCTCATATGATACTGCAGCCACTGCTCCACTAAATGCATCAAGAAGATGTTGGGCACACAGCCTATCATAGCCACATGAAGTTCCCTTGGGGAAACATTTGATCCTACCCATGATAATGCCACCGGAGGTAACAATATATCCCGTATCATTAGATGTAGTAGGAATCACAGGTGGAGGGGTTGAGGGGTGTTTGCTGATCGGTTCTTGTAAGGTGTCGTCGTTGTTAGGGGCAATACCATTTGAAGTAAGCACACGGATTGTTGCAGTGAATAGGCTGTGTCTGACTTTTTTCTTGCAGAGACTCACATTGATAGCCTTTTGATTATTGGTTTTCCTATCCTCCTTGTTAAACTGAGGATGTTCCTTATTTAACATGTCAAGAACCATGCTGATATAACCATCTTTCTTTTGCCATTTGACAAGTGTTGTGTTGATTGAAGCACTTTGTTTTATAAAATGATTAGTATAAATTCTTTTTTTTTTATTTGATGTATGCAAAGTGAAGTTTTTTTGTACTTTTTGGCTCTATGAATCACTGAATATATTTTTTAAATCACTTAGAGAGCCCTCCAAAATCAATAAACTCACGGAGAGTCTCCCAAATCTCATATGTAAAGATTCTCTTAATATGTCTATTAAATAGAGTGAAAGCATGAGAGATTCTGACTTTTGAAGGAATGAGAAAAAAGGGACTTGATTTGAGTTTTCTTGGCATATTTAAACATACCATGTTAAAGTGTTGTTTTATCATTCGTCGTGGAAAAGCTAAGGATAAAATATGACCAATTTAACTCTATATTATTCACTCTTTTTTTCCCCAAAATCTTTTATGTAAATTTTTTGTTAATATGTCTACTAAACAGAGTGAAAGCAAGAGAAATTCTGACTTTTGAAGGAATGAGAAAGAGTGAACTCGATTTGAGTTCTTTGGCAGATTTAAACATACCTTGTTAAAGTGTTGATTTATTGTTCGTTATGGAAAAGCTAAGAATAAATATGACCAATTTAACTTTATATTATTTTCGCTCTTTCTTTTTATTTACAACAATCTAGCAAAAAAAAAAAATACTCCAAAGAATATTTCTTTATATAATAATACTCCTCAATTCCACAAAAAGTAAGTGTACCCGCATATCCAATGATCCATAGACCGTATATCTAACCACAAAACGAAAAAAAAACTAATTATTTCCGAAACATTTCTCAAACAACATTCTTTGTCTTTCAAGATTAAATATGGCTTAAAACCTACTTCTAACTTATGCTTCAATTTTCACGGTAAAGTCATAAGTACACCTAGCCGATCTTCGAAAATCGTGTTAGAATGCTCAGCGCTAAGAGACTTTACATTCACCACTAACTTCCTTTGTTCCATACAACAACTGAATAGATGGTGTCAAAACCGAGAACTATATTAATTGGTGGCCACATAACCTTTCCAATTACAAGGGAAAAATCGATAGATATCTCATTGGAATCGTACAATGGTATTCGAAAACCAACCCTAACCTGTCCTAAATTGACTAAAATGGTATCCGGAATATGACTATAGTCCAGGATGAGCCCAGAGGAAAATAACGTCCTTTTTACCTTACGAGTAAATGAAAAAATAAGATTTTATACTGATACATGAAAGAATAAGATCAACCACAATACAGAACTACGACTGATGATATTAAATAATCTTCGGTTTGGTTCGATCGGCTTATGGATACCCACCGCACTGAACCTAGTACAATGTTGGCTCCATGAACTTATACAGTAGATAAACGGTTGGGTAATCGTTTCGAAAGAAGGGTAAGTAATGTCATGGGTAAAATAAGTTTGTAAAACACTGAAGGGCAAAAAAAAAGTAACCAGCGTTTTGTGTAACTATGATATATTTAGTTCTTCATTCTTTCATGGGTACTGTTCAATGTAATTACCGTAAAGTTATTATAGTAAAATAATAAATGTCACAAACACATTAATACAAAGAATCTTATTGGATTACCGAGTTTTGGAATGGATTACAATAACGATGTTTGCTTCAAAAGGAAGAATACCTAGGCATTGACTCTGTGATTTAGTACATTATACATTAAACACGAGAGAAATAAACTATAATATGATTTAAATTCATAACTTTATATATCCACTGTCAGATGTATAAGGATGGATGGTGAAAATTATAACCATATCAAGATATGATTTTGAAAAACAAAGGATTGTACAACCACCCAAGTCTAAAGGTGGAAATTTAAGTATAAATCTAAGGAATGAAATTTAACTCAATGATATCTATTTTAATAAATTAACGAATCATGTATGCAAAATTTACAATCAAAATAAGACATTTATTTTGTCTCCGAGTCGATGACCGATATCATACTCTTTTTCTGAACTGGACAAACTCGGAATCGGTGCAACAAAATTATCAAAGTTGATGAACGTAATTAAAACTCAGTCCCGTTTATATGGAAATAGATTTATAAGGAGATATAATTATTCTTGTAATCCATATTATCCTCACTGTAATCAAAATAAATGTTATAAGCATCTAAAATGATCCGATTTACTAGTATATATATGCGTATATGGTGAGACGAATGATATCTATCAGAAGCGGTTAAGTTGTCATTCACACACAAGCACTCTGGTTAGTTTTCTTTTGATTTTTCATGTCAGATTATTCAATATATACTACTTGAAGTATGTTTTTCTTGTTACCATTTATTTTTTGTGTTGTTGGTTTCTATGTAACTTTCGTTTAAGGTGTTAATGAAAAATAGAGGCTCACTATCAAAAAAATTGAAGAAAAAAACTAACATATGTGATTCTTTATTTTGATAACCAGTTAGTACAAAAATAAGAATCATATTTTTTTCTTTATCAGCAATGATAATAATATTAAGAGTTTATATGTTCTATTGGATTCTTGGACTTATGCTGCTTTCTCATATAATTTGATCATATGTTATGCAAAATTTATATAACATGACATGAGCAGTATATAGATCCTTTATTTGTATTACTTTTTTACTCTTTTTTTCCTTCACTAAGACTAAGACATATTTAATTGTAGTTTCTCCGCATTTTCTTGTTTAGATTCTAGAAGTATTTACTCGAGTGTGTCTCTTAGATTTCACCTTTAAATGATGTTTCGATAAATTAATGCAATGTTGTTGTTTTGTTTGTTTGTTTGTTTCGAAGGATGGTTATAAATCTATATTTCTTTCCACACAGGAAAACGTTTGCAATTTAGGGATAAGCACTGCTTAATGATTTTGGACTAAGTCCAGATGATTTTCAGCAGTCAGATTAGATACAATAAATATAAACAAAACAAATAAAAATAAAATTTAGTATTAGTATTAGTATTATTTTTGTCATCCAAAGGGATGTTGTTGTTTTTTCTTAATTTTCTGAAGCACGGGGTGATGTCATTCTTTGCTCGTGAGTGGATCAAGCATTTTTTATTCTATGATCGTTGTGTAAATCAGAGTGATGTTATATACATCAATTTTCATATTAACATTTACAATAGAGGGAATCGGCAAGAAGAAAAAATCGCTATTTAAATTTTTGGGTCTAAGTATTGATTTAATTGATTTTTCACGTGTCAAAAATACTAATTAAATTTTGCACATCAACAGAAAATACTTATCAACATACTAAGACATATTTTTTTTATCTCTCCATAGGCTTTTTTCCTTCTGAATGATAAATAAAAGCTCTTGTAATAGTTAGTGTAATGAGTCCACCAGAAATAAAAACCTAGAAAATCAAAATTTTGAAAACTGTTAACGGCCTCTTTTATTCACTCCTATTTTATTTCTTACTCGTGCGCGTTTGCTCTTCTTTGTGGTGTCTATAGCCTATAGGTACGGTTACAAAATCCTTTGCAAAAATGTCTCCATCAGTACCACCCATTGTTCCTCAACATGAACAACAACAAGAACCAGTGGATCCCATGATCCAAAGGATGATGATGATGCTCAATACCCCAATGCAGCACCCACCAGTACATGTTGACAACTTTCAAGATTTGCAAAGCCAGTCGCTCTTCAACTTGGAGCTTGCAAGAGGTCATTGTGCAGGTTCATCTCAGGCTTCCGCTTTACCCACAAGCTTCAACCAAAGTGCGGCAATTTACCCGACTTTGACCTCAAACGGTATATCCATGTGCCATATAGGTCAGAGTGCAGCTTCATCAATGAATCCGGCAGCAAGTTTACCCTTGAGTGGGAACTTCAACCATGGAGTTGGTCAGTTGCCTGCGGACCAGTTGACCAACGAACTCAACCAGGGGGCTTCAAGAGAATTCGCAGCCATGCATCCTAATGCAGACACCAGAAGAAACCAAAACCCCCAGTTGGTTGCTCGTATCAGGGCTCGGCGACAGGTATTATACTCCGTAAATTGTTAAGAACGACCCAGTAGGATAACAACGTGAATTGTTAGTCTTAAGACCACATTTTGATGGGAATCCAATGTTGCATATCTGCAAAGTTTTGCAGATCTGGACCTACACATGATACCAAAATCTGAGTAAAAATATCTGGGTTGAGTTACAAAGTCCTATGTATGCAACTGCTCCTCTCAAATAATTTTGTGTATTTCCTGTGAAGGTTGTTCGTGCTCAGCTATCGCTTGCTAATTACGGCCTTCATTCTCAAATTTGGCATCTTGAGATGAAGCTTCAGGGGCGAGACCGAGTTATTCAAAATCTTAAGATGCAGATTCAGGGGCGAGACCAAGTTATTCAAAATCATAAGATGCTGCTTCAGGAGCAAAATCAATATGTTCAGGTAATTCTTGTTTACTACTAGATTCGTTGTTAACCATGGTTGGCGAACACATAAAAACCAGAATATGTTTGAAATTTCAGTACACTTGTGTTTTTTCTCTTGCAGCTGTTGGAAAATATTGTTGCAGAGAACATGAGCCAGCAGGACTCCTCTTCCGAATAGATTTTGGACTCACCAGGGATATCAGTGGAATCAGATACCTTATATCCGTCTGGCTTATCAATTTATGATGTTGAAATATCTGTTCTGAGAAAAAAAAAACTATCTCAGGGAATAAATAATACTCATCATTCAGTTTAATTTTATGCTTTGAGGAATTGAATGCAATTTTATTTCAATGGAAATCTCTTCTCATTTATTTATCAATATCAGTCTAAATTTATCTACTGGAATTCTGAAGAAAAAGAGGATTGGAATGTTTTCACTGAAAATTACACGTATTGTTTTCCAACAAACGAAACTGATCTGTACATACACAAAGTGCCAATTCTAAGAAACTGAACACAAAAAGAGGAAGAAAAAAATTGTACGTATGCAGACTAGCAAACTGCGCCTACAACAATCCATCTTCAATCTCTTTCAAATGTAGGTAGATGTAGCACCATTATATTGAAAGGATTAAGTGGATGAAATGTGAGACTATTAGCCCATTGAGAACGATTAACTTGAAGAAGAATATGACACTGTTATGAACAAATCTGAACTACTGCTATGTGAAGTCACAGTAAACTCCATTTGCTTATATTTCCTCTATCTGGAGCATGAATAAGCGGATATTGGTTAACTTTACCTACTACACTGTAAGTTAACCATAACCCCCATAGAGAGAGTGAGGAGAAAGTTACCAGACCCTGAATTCCACGTTCCAGCGCAATGCAGAGAGTCTCTCGAGAAAAACAAATGCCTGGAGGGAGTACTGCTGAAAAAACATGATTTTAACACACCCACGTCTACTTGCTAAAGCATTTACTTTCCTGTTATATATTCCTTTTCAACTAGAGAGAATGTTTCTTTTAGACGATCTGTAAGATTTGATACAATGTTCTCTGTGATCCTTTTCTGGTTACTGGTGCTTTTGAGCCATTGAATGCCAAAGAACACGTGGATATTGCATGATTTCGGTTTTGAAGGGTTGTCCTCAATTTGATATCTTTTATGAAGCTGCAGAGTGAAGGGAAAATAGAACTTAGCATTATATTCGACCAAAAGAAACAAGAGACAGCCAGAGCATTTTAATAATGAAATAACTTTTCAGAAATGCGATAACATAACAAGAGAATTGAGAGGAGGGACCATCTTACTGTGTAGTAGTCACCAAGTGGAACTCCTTGAAGGGCCATTACCTCTTCAACAACCCATCCTTTTCTATCAGGTAATGGAGATCGTTGCTGAGTGCTGGTAACTTCTCCTTTGTATCCAGAAGAATTTTTGTCAAACTTGAAACAAACTTGTCTCTGATAAATATCGGACTTCACCACTTCCCATGGAGTATGCGAATAATCAACACAACCCGCCTTCTCCATCACCTTCAGCTCTAACTTTCCTCCAGCAAACAGTTCGGTGAAGAAGTTCGTCTGAGAAAGCAACAACTTTCAAGTAAGTTTTTTTATGAGAAAGGCCAAACTTTGTTATGGAGAGAGAGAGAGAGAGAGATTACAGGAACAGGGAATAGCGAGGAATAAATTTCAGACATGCTGACATCCTCTAGACCGGTGAAAGTTCCACTCTCTTCACTTCGGAGGCCGCCTTTAACTCCAGATTCTTCTTCTGCTATCCGAACCTTCTGCTCAAGACTCAAGGACTTAGACTTCCAAAGTGCCATTATAGTCCTGTACAATGAAAATGTTAGAAACGCTCCATCTCTAGAAGAGGATGTGTGCATAGGTCATGTGCTGTTAAGTGAGTACCTCTGAGCTACATTAAAGGATACGAAAGAGTGGAAGTGGAACTTCAGTCTGCCTTCCTCATCTTGTGTCTTTGCACCGTGTTTTGCATCCTTGCCTCTTCCTCGACGCAGAATAATAATAATGGATGGACTTCCCATTGATGCCAGAGTTGGTGGAAGAATTTGAATGTCTTCTATGTCCTCCCAAAGAAAGAAGAATGTGGTTTTATGACCAAACATATTTGTGTGAAACCCAATTATCCTTGCTGAGAGAAATAGGCGACCCTGCATGGCAGCAACCATCAAAAGGTAAGATAAGATCGCTGCTTCATACTACAAACCACAACTATTATATTTTACACAAATTGTGTTGTAATATAAGGACATCAATTCTTCTAAATTTCAAAAGACTTCTCCCACCTGGAGTAGCATTTTGCGCTTCAAGTGACAAGTAAAATCGTTGATAAGAAATTCCTCGGATGGTAAACAAAATAGTTTCTGGAACGCTGAATTTGTTTGAGGGGAACGCACATTTATCTACAAAAGTTTGAGTTGTGAAGATAATTAGAGAAATTGGAACAACAAGACAAACTCATGCTGCATATTTAAGGACATTGAAGCAAGGTCGGCAATTTACCTTTTTTCCAACCTCTTTCTCCATCTTCATTAAGTACTCTTTGACAACACTGCTGCCTCTTGTATTGTTCAAGAAAACTCGCAAGTGCAACTTAGATTGGCACGTCTGAGCTAACTTTCCTTGAAGAGGGATCCACACATCAGCAAGATCGGATACATTAGATTTTAAAAAGTTGATTTCAGCATGTCCTAGAGATGTAGCTTCATAAAAAGGCCCATCGAAGTCGAATACTTCCACATCCAACATTGATGGGGGATCTTCCATTGCATCGAATTCGAATATCTCTGCAATCCAAAAAATATTTCGAAAGTAGGATCAAGTATGGACCATATTCAGTATGTTAAGATCACACAGTTTCCCTGCTACATGGTGCAGATCATGTTTATCGAATTACGAAGATCAATACAGCACATAGCTATTGTTATTACAAGAAAGGGGAGCGTACCATTCCATAGAGGATCGAGTTTCTGAAACTTTATAGAACTGGTTCTTGTTTTACCATTGCAGGTAAATACCACATATGGGTCTGAGAATCCAGTAGAATCAACAGCTGCTAAGCTACTCCCTTCGATCAGAGCAATAGTTACTAACCAACCATCCCCTTGTGCTTTGACTCCATGATCACTTCCTAATTTTTCAATGTGCATAAAAATGAATCAGTTCCAGACACGAACATTTTCTTTGGCTGACCCAGAGTGACAGACTATAGGAACAAAGTTTGATGAAGGAGATGGCCAAAGCCAGAATAAGAAGAGTATTACCTTTCCGCAATCTGGCCTGCATGAAACGTGCTACCATCTCCAGAACTCTTTCCCCTTGGAGAACCAGAATACCACACACAATCACTTCACCAATCGAATCTGGCAAGTCCAGGCCATCAAACTCCAGCCCTTGTATTTTGTTAGGCATGGCTAACAAGATGTGTGCAAGAACATACAGTCCCATCACGACAGTGGAAATTACAGTGAAATTCAGAAAATAATGGATCGCCAGCCTCCACATTGATTGTGGCTCCACCTGCATAGAAGCCAAAATCTGCTCTTTGTTGGAACCAGAAAGGTCTTTCAAATCGACCGCCTTAACATTTTGAGATAACAAAGTTGCCACCTGCTCATAGCTATCCCTAAGACCTTGCCTAGCCCCACCTTCAATCATTCCTCTCATCATAGTGCTCTGAAGGAAATTCATTCGCCACGATATTACCAACCTTGCCGTTTTTTCTCCTGATGAAAGTTCAGGTCCGGGGGTTATACAGAAGAGCAACTCCGTCCTAAAGGTGTTCCCATACATAACATCAGGTGTAGCAACCGTCACTGAAACGGCAAACACCGTTCCATCACCTTTAACATATGTTTGGTCTTCTGTCGCTTTCACAGCCTTAATTAACTTAGTTGGAGCCTTAATGTAAGTGACAGTTCTTTTTAAGTTCTCACCACCATCTTCAAATCTCCAAGGTCCTTCTTGTAGTTCCGTAGTTCCTTGGAATTCAGCCAAATCTTTTGTAAAATTAGAATCAGGCGAAAAGAGTAGTGAATTCAGGTCTGATGGTGTAATGACATAAGACTGGTCAAGTAGAATGCCAGGAAGATTAGTAGGCGTTTCAACTCCTTGATGTTTGGACTCCAAGCTCCTCATAACTTCCTCAAAAGTGCCATCAGACGAATCATCAACAATCTCAAAATTATCGAAATCCTTTTCCTCCGAGTTCACTGTAGTTGGTGTTCCAGGTACACTAGTCGACCCCGTGTCTGCATTCTTAAAAAAAAATTGAGCTATACGACCCGCAAGAGTTTGCACAGTAGATGTTTTCTCTTCTTTAACAAAGTTGATTTCAGACAATGGTCTTGGGAAACTATCTAAATGCACTCTTGGTGACTCGTTCCCAATTGACTCTATATTCCTCTCCATAGAGGGTTCACCGCCACTACTAAGTTCATCTAAAAATGAGTTGTTTTGTGATAATGAAATTGTAAGAAGTATCTCACCTACAAGAAACAAAAATGGAACCAAGATACAACATTACAATCACAGTAACTAAAGCAAATTGAATTGTACTCAGACTCTCATAGCATGAACATAGCAAACGGATACCAATCTAAACTGTGCAAAATCAAATACCGAAAATGCAAAACACTAAATTGAGATCTTACCGCATTCTTTCTGCTTGATCTTCTTATTCTTTGGTTGTAAAGTATACCAACAAGTACCCAAAGTCTTATTCTCAGCATCAAAAATCTCCGAAATTGGTATTTTCACATAACCAATAAAATCATGAGCTAAGAATTTATCTTCATCAAAAACATTAATTAGAAGTTCTTCGTTAAGATCCTCAACTCTAAAACTGAAATCTTCATTCCATGATGGATTTAAATTCTTTTTGACTACTTTAGTTTTCAATCTCTGCTTCCCAAGTTGTAATTTGACGTAAGGGTCACTAAACCCATTTGGATCACAGGCTTTAAGATTTCTTCCTTCAATTACTTCTACTAATAACTTCATTACAACTTTTATATCCAAAAATACATACAAAGTTAACAAATAAAAAGGAAAATATCTTTTATAAAGTAGAGATTTTGGTGGGGAAAGAAGAGATCTTTTATGGCAGATAAATAGAATCAAGGAAATTCTAATGAATTGAAAAAATTAGAATGAAATTTGAAAAAATAAGATGAATTTCAATGTTTTGGCTCACATTTGAAGGAATAGACGAAGAATGAAGATGAAGATGATTCAAACAAAATAGAGAAAACACGAGAAAAGGAGAGTTGTTAAATAAGATTAGAAAAATGTTGACTCTGCAATAACCCAGATAGATAAATTTAACACTTTTTTTACCAGTATATTAATTAAAGAGATGACGGTACTGGATTTAGACAACATTTTTGACTTGTACTTTTTTCTAATTATTATGGAGTTTCGTCATTACCACCTCTGCTTAATCTAAGTTTGTACTTTGTCAAGAGAGTTGTGATCCAAAGAGACACCCAGAGAGATGAGTTTCCATGGCTGCTTTACAAAATCCTGATTCAGAAAAAAGGTTTACGTGTTTGAAAATTTAAATGGAGGAAAGCGGTTGCGGATTGTTACGCACGCGCATACTTCTGAATTCTGATGCTGTTTGGCAAGTAACGAGGTTTTGGTAACGTGTAAGTATTACTACTAAAATCGAGGAGACATATTTAAAATGATGCTCTATTGACAGTTTTGACTTTGTCAAACATTTACCAGGTCCGCGACATAGTGTTTTCGCAGAGAAGAATTTTCCATAGGAGCTCAAAAATGAGTATTGCTTTTACAGTGTTTAGTTTCAAACAAATCAACATCTGTGACAAATAATGACTAATAATCGCCAAACAAAGAAGATATTTTTAATATAAACACCATTTTGACCTCTTAAACCAAACTACAAAGAGTTGATAATCACATTTGACTTTCTATTATTAATCTACTACCAAATTGGAATTCTATACTGTACAACATTTACTTTTCGTTCTATGACTCTGGAGATTATTCGATCTTAAAATCAACAACTTGATGATTTTCATGTGAGATCAAACATGTTGTACAAAATGAATTGAATGCCTCAGTAAAATATAACATGAACATCACCATGAATGTTGGTAGGGCTGAAATGTCCAGTTTAACAATTTATATCCCAGTCAAATAGCCCAGTCAAGTATTCAAACCTGTATGAGTATTAAGGACACAATGTCCCTATTTGCACAAGTATATTCCCTGAGCTTGGCTCTTCTTTGTTCAAAAATAAACAATGTACTTATTTCTCCCACTTACTCTCGTAAAAGAGAAAAAATCAGAGGTGGCTTTTTCTTCAACTAGTAGTGGGTTAAAGTTCTCTTTGGGAGATCATGTTATCCACCCGATAATGGTAAATCAAACGCGGATCATTACTCATAATTGACCTAATCCATACTAGTTTACTAACAGTTTCCACATTCTGAATCCAGCATTACTCACAAGTGACAAACCAATGAATAATGCCCAAGGCCAAGTCTTTATGGACCTACTGTGAATGAAGTCAATATGTGCAGAGGTATCTGTATTTGGTGCCTTTTGATTCTGTCACTTTTTCAAAGAGAAACAATCCATAGACTTGACACTCAACAAAGAGAACAGTTTCGATTTGATCCTTAATTTTCTTGTTTAAATGTTATCTTTGTTTATGATTGGTTTCATGCTGGATTCTCAATGTGGTAAATTAAGGATTACTCAAGTTCACTTTCAAATTTCAAATAATATTTGGAAGCCAAATTAAGAGGAAACTTATAGCACCATACATGTTATACATTGCAACAATAGGATACAGACAATATTTAGTTCATCACCGTGACATGAAGGATAAAGAAGAAAAATCAAATCCACAAAAGGAAAATACAAAAATTATAGCAATGATTTGGAAATTCAATTCTACAACCTGGAAATTCAATTCTCCAGGTTCCTCTCTATCTTCATGGTTTCTTTACTCCTCTATTTCTGCCTCTTATATATCTTCCCCAAGAAAGACTTTAACACTGCTTGTACTGCTTTGCTTGGATGCTCTTCGATCGAAGAAATTAGCTTCTTGTGGCTAGTGCTTTCGTACTCCTCAAAAACAGCCTAACAAGTAACGAAATGACAAAAATGTTCAGAAAATATTTGACTTGGTACAAGCAAAAGAAAACCAATGGATTCTGGTTAAGTCATATAATTGCAAATAAGATTTAAAGATAATCAATCTCAGCAGAAAGAATACCAATAGCTCTTTTCTTTTCTGTATTGTTTTATACCCTGATATTTCATTAGCATAGAACGATGTAGCAAAGACATGGTTTAACCAGATAGATTGAAGAAACACATGAACTCTAGCTAGTTTTCAAATGTCAACAATGGAATCAAATTTTGACATGGCACTGAATATGATAAATAAAGTTAGGTCTGCCAAATGAAAACCGGAGATAAGATAGATTTCAAACCTTAAGATTCAATTCATCATAAAGTGCCTTTATTTTTGCAACACAAGCTGGATCGACCTTCCCGTAGTTCTCCTGAAAACAAACATTTTAGTAACTAAATTCCAGAAACCCTCCAATAAAAAAATAGCAAAAATACTAGAAAAGATAAGCTGTCACTCTTACGTATAACACTTTCTTTTGGTCCTCGTTTACTCGGTCGAGTGCTTGCACAACCAACCAAGAGCATTTAAAATCTTCAATGTCCGTTCCAATCTAATGGTGAAGGAAAATCAAAACAAAGGTTAGTCATACAAACCAGACACTTGGACTAATGTGTTTCTTCAGACTTAGACTGAAGGAGAAAAACTCAGGACTTCGCTTACCTTTCCAATTACTTCCGGAGCACCAAAACAATCAAGAAAATCATCCTACAAAATTTTTAACACCAATGATTAATCCAATAAGTGACAGAATACATCCCTATATAGTGCAGTAGTTTCTCAATGGATAAAAGATATACCTGTACTTGGAAGTAGACACCCATTTCAATAAGGACGTTCTTTACAAGAACATGGTCATCAAGATTCTCACCCGCCATAAGCAATGCACATGCAACCTGACAGTAATAACACAAACACTGAACATCAGACAGGCTAATCCCATTAAGCTTAATACGCATTATCGATATCAGGTGTCTTGGAAAACAATTTTCAACTGTGTAAGTGCACCACAACTCGGATATGGCATGCATATTGTGATAGAAAGTAGAACACCAAGTTCGGTAATCCAAATATTGTTAGCATTTCTTTCAGGAAATACCATGACATAGATTTATTTAAATCAGTGGAAGAAATAGATACGATAATGGAGAACGTATATGCTTGCTTTACTTACAGGGATATAAAATGAGTAATAGGCAGTCTTGTACTGAACAATGCGACGATGGCTGTATTAAATCAACATTTCAATTGTAAGATAGGGGCTGGTTAGCAATATAATCTATACCATCGTCTAGAAGCAAGTATGAGAAATGTTATCAAATAAAGGAAATAAGTTGAACTAGTTAGCCAGATTTCAAAACTCAATAAGCCAACATACATAATGCAGTGCCGAAAGTTATTGTCTACAGAAGACAATCAAGTCAGGACTCTAAACCTTTTATTACCCCCCTAAAAATTCATGACTAATGTAACCTATAAGCGAATCCCTGACACATCATGGCATGTATTCTTACTGCCGAAAATTTGTCTAAGCACACATTCAAGATTCAAACCCTTATCAGATGCCACCACATGCCACACCTCAGTCGAGTGGTTGTGCTTGTTGCACTCCACCATAAAAGTTGCAAACTACGTCTCTAGGTATTATTCTAATTATTTATCTATTTTACTTACACTGCCAATTTGTACTTCGCTAGATCTTTTTCTCCATCTAGAGTTGTAATTAAATCAAGCATCTGCCCTGAAGCTGTTTGAAATTCAACCTGTTGAAACATGCTAGGAATCAGCACTAACTTTGAGCAACTTCATTTGAGAGCGCTCAACAGAAACTAGAAACACAACTACCTCATTGAATAGTTCCAGCAAATCGACATAGTAAGGCTTTCCTCTGAAGTGCTTTTTGAGAATCCTGGGAATGTGATTACGAAGTAAAACTCCGTCATTTGCCGCAATCAAACCAACCTAAAGTTTATGTCCGGGAACGTTAGTACCTTGTCTAGGAATTCGAACTCCAAGTACAATATCCTATAGAGCCGGATTACACAGAGGATGGTAATAACTAGTAAGTAACAAATACACAACGGATTCTCAATACAGAATTAGCACCTTCTCTACTCTGAACCAACAAGGTTGACCTCGCCGTGTGTGAGAATTGTCCATAATATCATCTAGAACAAGAAAATATGCCTGCAGCTGCAAGTATCAATCAACACAAGAGTTCAGATTCCTAGCTCTACCACACTCAGACGAAGCAAAAAATGTGATATTAGTGTAAGAACGAAGTGTTTGTCGTAGGAGGTATCTGCAAACTATACCCATTCAATGCACCAGCCAAGCACGGACGCGAGAAAAATTTCACCCTCAGACAAATCTTGTCCTTCTTTCAATAGCTTGTAGCTATCAATCACAGAGAGTCCACGATTCAGCTTCCCTGGAAAAATATGTCTCATTAAGAAGCTTACTAAAAGAAGATCGAACATCAGATTAACCCAGATATGATTGGAGAGTTTTATCCCCTACCTCCAGGTACATTGTAGTCCAGCATCTGCAAAAGAAACAAAACCCCACACAACAAAATGAGAAACAATGAGAATATGCTTCTGCGGTACTACTACACATCAAACCCCAAGATTCCCACTCCCATAATCACTAAAGATGTGATTTTTCTAAGCATGCATACATCGAGAGGCATTCCAAGGATGAGATCCTGAGTACATGCGCATCCAGACAGTGGGTCCCGACACCTATTATCGGAATCCATGTGTCCCCAGTTCAACTATCATTATCTTGTAAGCATTTAATTAGCAGAGTTATAAAGAAGGTCCGTCATGTACAAAGTCATGGGTCTGCTACGTATTCAATGCAAGAAAATCGAGTACATCGAAAACAATTCAGAGAACATCGAAACGAGTTCACGAAATCGACAAAACTACCGCCGCAGCAGAGAAAACAAACACAAATTACCAACCCGATCCAAGAACTGATGCGAGTCTAAATGGAATAATAGCTGAGTTCCATAAGTAGCTTAACAATTGCCTCAAAAGAATTATCTCATTTCCTTCCTTTCCACTCATAATTGATAGCAAAACCCAAGTAGTGGTCCAACATATGAATAACAAAAGCAAAATCCATGTAAATTTCATGATTTTGAGTCAAAGTTATCCACTTTTCTTCCTCCTCTTAACATTATCTACCATGAACAGGCAACAGAGTATAAGCACATACAATCAAACTAAGATGTCTTAAAACAAGAAATTAAAAAGGCATAACAAGATTAGATCTAACACCGTTAACGAGCTTACAAATGTGCAAAAGAAAGACGTTATTTTTTTTCCTTAAATTCAATCCCAATAAGTTGGAAATCAAACATAAACAATGCAGATCTCAAACAAATCAAACAAAAGTGGAAAATGGGTATTCAATGAAATCTTACACGATCGACCCATTGACGAGCATCATCAGTAAATTCAAAAGCAGGATCTTCAAGAAGCTCAGATTTTAAAACAGAGTAAACGTTCAGAAACTTAGATTTCAGATCGCTTGTCGATGAACCATTAGAACCCGCCATCGAAAAGAGATTGAAAGTTAGTTTCAGCGAGGAGAGAGAGAGAGAAAGGGAAGTGGCGCTGGTTTGTTTTTGAGGTAGTCTTATGCGATAGACGGATTTATATAAATAGAAAAGGAGGAGGAGAATACAAAGGAAAGACACTGTGATGGATGGAGGGAGAAATACAAAGAAGTCAGAGTCGAACTGTTTAAGTGCGAAGGGAACCAACTTTAGGCAGGATTGTTGGAATAACTTCAGAGTTTGCCATCACTTCTTTTTCAACAGTTTATTTCCTCGGTGACCCCAAACGCCAGAACTCTTTTTGGAATGATGTGTGGTAAAGATATTGGCCGATGATGTTTAGAGATGTTCGGCGGGTTCAAAGAATTCACCAGTCTCAAAGGTGAAAGATTTAGATATGAATCACGTTATGGGGGCAAGAAATGGACGGTATCACGTAGCTTTGATTTTTTTGTTACTATCATTGTAACATAGGCATAAAGTGGAAGAACCCAGTGCGGTATCGGTGTCATATTGTTATGGATACCACGAGTTAGAGTTATATTAATCAGACAGCCATCTCTTAAGTTGTCATCATCAGGCACGCCACAACCAAGAATGAATCCAGATAGAGAGTTATATTAATCGGACATGAATCCATCTCTAAGTTATCATCATCAGATGCGACACAATCAAGAATGAATCCAGCAAAGAACATGTGGGACAATGTGTCTTGCTAGGAAAATTTTCCCCACGACCAAGAACACTACCGGTTGTGTTAATAGTTCTATTCACAATGTTCGATTAGTATAACAATGTTCGTAAGTCTCGTTAGAGCCCCGGTATAGAGTTTTTGTTTCGTGGAAATTGCCCTCTATAAAGGTTTGTCAAATTTATTTATTTATTGCTGAGTTTTTATCTTGTAGAATATTGTCCTCTGTCAAGGTTTGTCAAAAACAAAAATGTAAATAAAGAATTTGGTGTTAACGAGTTTCGAAATCATTCAATCATCTCATTGTATTACAATGACATAGATAAGGTTTGACAAGATCTTTGAGTTCAAAAATTAAAAGTCTACCAAAATCTTAAAGTGATCCTAAAAAGGTTTCAGCAGCAAACTTCCACGAGATACGCTTTATGATAGCGTTGAGTTTTATTTTTTCAAAGAAGGATCACAAGATACGTTTATCGGTCTTGCAAATGATTATAAAGGTCCTACCATAATGGAAGTTTGGTGTGATTCATTGTGGACTGCAAAATACTATTCGTCTAGTGGTTTCACTAGTTGTTTCTTCTTTACTTGTTGTTCCTGTGAAACATAATGTTTCTCTTCATTTGTGTTTTAAATTTGTTTTCTTAAGTCTTGTCTGGGCTATATGATTTTCTTTAGTTGCAATCGTTTTCAAACGGCTTATGTCTTTTTCAATATTATTATTTATGTCGATGAATTAAAAAAAAAATTGTCTTCTAGAAATAAGAATGAGAATAATAGTAGTCGTGCTATAAGGCATGACACGTTTTGTTGTCATTAAACCGATACTCTATACAGGAAAAATATCATATCCTATGGGGAGCAAAGGGTAGCCTAGAGTCCCTACGCTCATACTTCAGGTTATAAGTTATTTAGGATTCGAGATGCCTTTTAGAGTATTTTCACATCTCTTAAAAGAAGTATACTTATGATAAGATCTTTTTACTTATTTGCATTCTCATTTATAATATAATATTTTAAAAATTCTCATCTTATATACATTTTTAAAAATTATTAATTATAATTGATCTTAATGGTAGTAGTATGTGGTGCTCGCGGAAAAAAAAAAGTATATTAACAATAATGACAATTTTTTGCATGAAGCAAAATTTGATGGAAAGTTATATAAAAAGCAACTACTATGGCAAAGAAAAACTCCCTATCTAGGGCCACATTTTGGGAAATACAAACACTAAGCTACAAAAGGATTTTGGATGAAGCACTTTTGCGGTTTGACTCTCTGATTATCTAGTTAGGGTTATGCAAGCTAGATTATCAATTCCACGATATCTATATTCTATGATTCCAAATACTGATAAACTTGTAAATAAAATTTAAAAGATTCTACTTTTACTAAAAAGGACATATCACTATTACATAACAGAGTGACTCTTTCATCGATCATCCGAAATAATTTCGTGGGATCCTTCTTATATATTATGTTAAATAATTTTAAGCCTTTAACAAGAACGAGTGATTGGGATACTTATATTAATTGGGGAATATAAATTATTTTCCCCAACCAATAGTGTCTGTTAAGGGATGTTTTTGGGGCAAAAATACTAAAATACCCTTCCCTCAAAATAAAAATCAAAAACTTAAAATCAAAAAACAAAATCATATCCCCTATTTCCATTTTCACTGCCGGCACTCCCTTCTCTGCCGGCTCCTCACTTTGAAAACGATTTTTTTTTAACATTCGGAAGTGATGAAGACCATGACGGTAGTGATGAAGACCATGCCGGAAGTGATGAAGACCATGGCGGAAATGATTTTTTTTACATCGCCAAAAGTGATGAAGACAATGCCGAAATTGATGAAGACCATGCCGGAAAATGGTGCCGGCATGCTTGGTAACTAACATTCAATGCCATAACTAAATGTCGGCATGCTCGATAGAAATCTATCAATGCCGATAGTCAAGTGAAAAAAAAATCAATTTTCTGGATACTTTACATCATGTGCCGGCAAAGAAATTTAAGCAACATATCATGTCGTTAGTAGTACCGGCATGCTCGAGAATTAACTGACTGTGCCGGCAGTGGAAAAACGGAATAGGTTTTGAATTTCAAAACCAGAAAAAAATTCTGGGAAGGGTTACGCCCCCCCGGATAGCGGAAAACATTTATGAAAATTTCCAACAAATGCCGGCATGGATGGACGACCGACAACAATGCCGGTACACTGTGTTGGTTGAATATTCCCTGGTATGTGAAATTATGGTGCGCCGGCATTGATATAACTATGAATACCATGCCGATTTAGGTTGTTCCGGCATGGTATTCATAGTTATATCAATGCCGGCAGTATGTTTTGCAGGTGCAGCCATGGTGAATCCAAAGTTACATCTGGAGAAGATTCAACATAAAAGACATATTTGTTGTTAACGTGAAGACTCAAAGACATCTCTTTGGTCACTATGGTCACTCATCTCAACCAAAAATTTTGAACCCAACATTCATACTTCTAATCTCTCCAAAATGATAAAGATTTCTATAAATCATTTTCAAACTAATCAATTAACATAACTAATTATTATTAACCACTAAACCTGATTAATGAGGAGTAGATTAGGAATTAGTGAAAATACATGGATATGGGGTGACCTTGATTTACTATTTAAATCCCGTTTCTGTCTTTTCCTATATCCCCCAATTAATATAAGTATCCCCAATCGCGCGTTCTTTAACAACCCATGGAAAGATTAATATGTATTTTACATGGCATTTGAAGTTTCATCATGTAATACTATATGTTATATCCAGAAATAGATAGAGGAAATCTGCAAATGAAGTTATATCAAAATGGATTTGAGCTTGCTTAACTTCGGGGTGCTTTCGTCTCTTGAAGACATCGAGACTAAAGGGATTATAAACTTTTCATCCCCTTGTGACATCAATAACTAACCTAAAAAGTCCATTGTATTTTATCACTTGCGCACAATTGACCGCGTACATATAGTATTGTCCTTTTAACCAGGGATGAACCTATTGAAGATTTAATATATTGGGATTATTGTTTTTAATGTTACAAGCAGAGTGTACGTGCGATGCACGTTGTGGAACCAAAAAGCGAGAACTATACAAAGGACGGGAACCAAAAAGACGCGAAGTAAATAGTGCAGTTTTTATGTAAGGTCCTTATACATGTTTACTATTTCAAATAAACCCCCAAATAATCTACATATCTAGGCGAAGTCCTTTTCGATCCAACGGATGAGTTATAAATGCAAATCATATCTGATGGATGCCGTGAAAAGTTCACACGGAAATAAATTCGGAATATCTTCATATCCGACGGATGAATTTTAAATTCAGGAAATCGGACAGCCAGAAAGAGTGGAGCTTTGAGATTCTTGCTCTCATTAAAGGAGGGGAGATATGTTAATGTAGAAATAGATAGGGAAAGTTTATAGTGAAGTAATATGAAAACGGGCTCGAGTAATCAAGGTAGTCAATATAGGTTGTATCGGTCGGTTTTTATCGTGTATCGGAAAATACCTTTAGGATGTCTAAAATATTGGCGATACAAGGATTGAACGATAAAAACACTTATACCGGTCGGTACTAACCGATATATCGGGTTCACCGATACACTAATAATATCGGTAAGGGTAAATTGGTAGAATAAATTATTTAGGTCTGAAATTTTATAAACAAAACCCTTCATCCTAATAATCTTCTTATTTTGTACCCTTGAAAATTCAATTCGGTTCCGTTAAAAAAATTACAACTATTTCAATTTTTTAATGAATTTCTTGTCCTTGAAACAACTATGGTTATTTATTGCTCAATCTATTTCTTATGGAGATTTATCAAATGAGAATTCTTTATCATTGACATTTTTATCTTGAACATCATCAATTCAGGTTAGTGGGAACGACAAGGTCATATGAATAAGAGTAGTATATATGGGACAAATAGTGGAACGGGATTGAATTTGTACTGTGAAGCTTTTGATTTTGAGAATTAATGCATCATATGACACCAATTTTTTTAGATTGAAACATTTATAAATATTTAACATTCTAGTCTTAATGATGTCACCGATAAAAACCGATATAATCTTTTGTATAGGTGTATCGGACCCGATCGATACGATACCGATAAACGATATTAACTATTTTGCGCGTAATGTTAGAGTGTGCTTTTATCTCTTGAAGACATTGAGCATAAAAGGATGATAAAACCTTTCTGCCACTTGTGACACCGGTAACTAACCTAAAAATTCCATTATATTTTATCACTCGACCACAAGTGATCACTTATAATATTGTCCCTATTTTCCCAGGACTATCATCCATTAGTGTAGTTTTATGCACGACTACTAATGCGAACATCTGACAACAACTTCGAGGAGGTTGTCCATGTCTCAGTTATTCATCCAACTACGGATGAGCCTATTGAGGTTGTCCACTATCTAAATATACATCATCCCACCATTAGTTTCAACCTTTATAAATTTGTATTATTTGATTGAAATTGGCCAAGCCCACCTAAAGTCGAGTCAAACTAAATGAAAATTTGAATTAGTTTACAGTCAATAAATTTAAAACTTAGAACATTAAAAATTAGAAGGTTTTTCGTGCAAAGTGCAAACCCTAACCCTTTTTGTTTTTTTTATTCATCTAGTATTCTACAGGCGAATTATAGTTGTCCACTAGTTATGTGATTCCTTCCAACAACAAAACAAAAATCGTAGTCATCGTCCACCTTGTCGATCAATGATATTATCCATACCCAAGGAAAAATCCTAGTTTTATCCCTGCACCCAACTCAATTAACTGAGCTTTTCACGTTCTGGTTGATTATATCCAACTAATCGTTACTAATATTTCATGCATTTTATTATTCCTAATATGTTATCAGACACAGCGTTCATAGACTCGTTGTCTCACATTGTACATGTTGTAATACGAATTTGTCAAGCAGAAGGCGAACACATGACCTGATTAAGTAGATACCTACAAAAGGTCTTCAAAAAGTGAGGCAGCTATAAAACTACAAAAATGTCCAATGAAAATGGGCTAGATCGGATCAGAATGAGTTATCACAAGTGTTGAGTCAAAGATACAGCTAAATATAAATTTTAGTACATGGTAAAAAAAGCTTTAATGAAAAGTGGAAGAAAGATGTAATATATGAATATCACGTTAGGATTGTAACCATGATTTTCAGGGAACATCTTTACCTCTATAAATTTATAATTTGTGTAATCTTCAGACTAATAATAATAAAACTACATCTCCATGGATGTAGGTTTAATTGGTAGACAAATCATGTAAAATTAGCGTTCTACGTTAATATCCCTTATGTGATCTTGTACTAGTTGTATACTAAAGATTATACAAGATACCTCATGAATTTACTAGATCTCGGTCATAGTTACTGAGAACTAAGTATATGTGCAAAGATACCAATTCATTTGTCCCCACACACTTATGACATTATTAAATGAGAGAGAAATAATAAAACAAAGAACTATGCGAAATTCTGCTAAAATTGAGGATGGGTTTTCAATCTTTTTTGTGTATACAAAAATAGAAGTTTTTTTTTTTTATGGTTATAAATATTTGAAGATTAGTAGTTAATTGGGAACAATCATTTACATGGTATATAAGAAAAAGAAGTACCATGTTATTCAATACCAATTTATTTTTTTTTTTGTTACAATTGTAGGCAAGTATGTTACATAAGTAATTACGACTATAAGATTGATCATGATTGTATATATTTATTCACATGTAATGTTGCAATTGATTGAACTGTGCTTTCATGTTTTATATTTGATTAAAAAATGGAAGACTATTTGCCTGTATTCATGTGTACATAATCAAATGTGCAGGCGCAAGAAATTTTTATTTTGGAAATTCCCAGTTGAAAAATAAGTTGTTGTTTTTTTAATTGAAGTTTGAGATGAAAATAAACGTAATAAGAAATGTGGCAAGACTATTGAGATGCATATTTAGGTGTTGCAGATAATATAAGCGACATATAATATATGTTTTTTAATTGATTCATACGTTAATTAGCCAGAAAACAATATTGGTTCAGTTATAAAGTGTCGCTAATTAATTTAAAATATGATTATATATGTCACTTAAATTAATTAAGAGACATTTACAAGTGTCTTTTTATGCGTCTCAAAGATTCCAGACGCACTATTTAAGACACTTATAAATTAATAACAAAATTAATGTTTTAAAACCGTTGATTTGGTATAATGCTATCCGGTTTGAGTTCTTTTATTTTCTTGATAGTATATTGTACAATATTACCCTAAAACTATCACATCAAGTGCCTTTATATTCATGGGATGAGAGTTAAACTCACGAACTCTCGCCACCAAAGGAAAAGGATAGGAATCCACTGTACTGCTACATGGCTCCTATCCGGTTTGAATCCTAATTCAACCCATTTTTCCACAAGCACTTAATAAGCAATGTACACTTGAGGCTCAATGATTTCTCAGATGATAGGTGTTAACACAGGTTGCGAACTCTATGATCATCAATTGTGAGCCATTAGATTATATAAGGATGGTAATAATACCATCTTGTGCCATAAACAATGTCGATAGTCACATCCTACGTACAGGGGAGGAGTTGCAGCCAGATTTCCCCTCGCTGAAGCCACCCCCAAGGCCCAAAAAATGCTTGT
This sequence comes from Papaver atlanticum, assembly GCA_023531105.1. Lineage (NCBI taxonomy): Eukaryota > Viridiplantae > Streptophyta > Magnoliopsida > Ranunculales > Papaveraceae > Papaver > Papaver atlanticum. The sequence continues at coordinate 808,710 of JAJJMB010005364.1, read as the reverse complement.
TTTTCACTACCTATATCTACCGGGCCCAAATTTCATATGTTGTTTTTAGGCTTAAGCGTAGAGTATTTGACATTTCCGGTTTCGCCACTGCTTACATACATACACTCTTTATTTATCGACTCAGTGTACGACAATACTAGGATGGTGGATTCTGTTGTATTGTACAATAAGGGAAACTCCTATGAAGCAAAAATTCATCCACATCTTTGTGATAATCCACATTTTATGGATAAAGAAAGCCACAATGGACAATATTTAGGTCCACATCTCTCTGAAGTCCAGATGGTACTCCGCAGATTTGAGGGGTTCCCTATGGAGTAGTCCATCCGATCAGATATGTCATCCGGACATTTAGTATCCGGATGACTGTTTTTTATATTTATTTATTTTCTCTTGTCCGGTCACTTAATGACGGATGCAACTAATACTTTTTCTATCCTGTCACTTCATGAGAGTTTTAATTTATTTGGATGACATCAATAAGGACAGAATCCTAAAGAATAACTGATGTTTGTTTGAGTTAGCAACAGCCAGAAAGTGTTGCAAATTTCAAATTTCAGAAAGCGTGCAACAGACAGAAATTCACCTCATGTAATGTAATCATCCAAAGCCGGAAGATTATAAATTTTTTTGAAATCCGGACTATGAGGGTCCGGATGGAGTAACTTTTTTTGTTTTTTCCCATACTAAGTTTTGAGTCCACTAGTTACGGAGGATCCACATATCTATGGATACTCTTTAAGTTACGAATGTTTTTACCTCCATACCGTAGGGGTTGCACTAAGGTCATATATATTTCGTTCGTTTATTGTCTTGCCAATAGGTATCAAATTCGGATTTGTAATAAGAAGGGTTGGATCTCTGGTTTACTTTTAATTTTTCCGGTGGATATTGTCAAGAGAGCACTTCGTTGGTGGAGATGGTGGTTGGATCAGCATGGAGGCTAGTCCAGTAGGGACCACTCAGTAGGATTATGCCTAGCGTACCCGAAAAAAATAAAATGATGGCGTGCTTTTATTTTCACGGAGAAGAAAACGAGCTTGAGGTGACGCACGGTTAAGGTATTGGCTGGTTTTGAGTTTGACGTTCTCCATGTGCAAATTTAATTTTCTATAACCATATTAATAAACACTGATCATGAAAAAACAAAAAGACACCTAAAACAATTAATAACTATACATCCAATCTAAGGAAGAAACACACAAAAATATGCAATATCAAAGATTTAATAATGAAGCCATAGTTATTGTTATTGTATTTTAATAACAATCTTGCCGGTAGAGTATTCGAATTCTACCTAAAACAGTAGTCCATGCAGATGTAGCCATCTTTTGGCCGAAGTGGTTTTCTTTTTTCGTTTAACTTTTTCCACAAATTATTACACCAAATATTCAGTCAGATTATGGCCGGTTGAATATATAATGTGCCCAAGTAAATCAAATGATGGCCGACAATATACATCAACACTTCCCATCAAATTAATGGAAAATGAAAACTAGATGTCTCCTGTTCAGTTCAGTCAAAACATCACTGGCCGTGTTTAGTGTCTCGCCAAAAACTGTGTTTGCATTATCCCCTGGCTTTGAAATCAATAATCGGTGGTTTCGCTTTAAAAAACGAGATGATTCTTGGTAACTATTGTTCAAATTTGGTGGTAATACACAGCATGAAAATTTTCATATTTTCATATGTTTCTTTTAAGCTTATTTTTCCCTTTTGTGACAATGAAAGTACCGGGTAGAGGGCATTCATAATCCATTGGATTCCCCTCTCGGGAGATTTTGCGGTAGCATTTATTGGTAGGGGTAGCACTTCCCCTATATAAATGTATTGCAAATCCTTTCATCTTTTCATTCGAATTATATAAAGCCGTAGCAGCAAAATAATGCTACTCCAGGAGTATCATCTTTTTAAACGAGTCATTCCAGCAGAAAAAGTTGTTAGGATTGATATTTCTACATCCAAAAAAGGATGGCAGTTATATTCAACTATAACGTACTAGTGGGTCAAGAACTAACCTATTCATGCCTAATTCATTTACAGAGAGAACATCAGAGACTAATGGGGGTACACAGAACATCATGTGTAGTTGTGATTAGCTCAGGGATCATCGTACTAAATGATTTTGGTGTGGTTAAATAACTAATTTGTGTGCTGGTGGAGTGAAGTGGATCACGAATCTCAATCTCATGCGCCAAGTGTTGATATTTTATTGGATATCTGTGGGACCCATTGTTCTGTCTCTTCAGTGGGCACAGAAAATCAAAATGTTTGTACCACGTGATCATGATCTCAAAATCGCTGGAAAGCATGTGTAATACTTTTCAGGAATCTAGCCCATGATCTCTTAAATATAGTCCACGTGAGCATTGGGTGTGTGGGTGTGGATTTGGTACTACCCGTATCCAATTCATTACCCAACATGTAAAATACCCACGAGTGATCGAATAAACTGGGTGGACGTGGATGGATTGGCGGATTTCAAAACATAATTACAAAAGACTAATTTTAATACTGTGTACAATAGACAAAAAATAAATAAATAGTGATCATGCATATTAAGTCCATGGTATTCTCAACTTTGTCCATTTCTCTCATTTTGATCCCGGTTATTTCTCTGGCTTCTAACTATAAGTATCTTGCTCACGCTCTAGCTTATCCTTCATATTTTGGTATAACACCAAATCTGCCCTCCGGGTTGGGTATCCAACGGATGTGATATATCACCCTCGTCCAACCCGTAAACACCACAGGTTTCAAAAATTCAACCGCACCCAATCCGTCGAGAAACGAATTAGGTGTCCACCCACTAAAATGCGGATTGGTTTGGATAAAATGTGGGTGTGGGTGTTTTTGTTCACCCCTAACTAAGAGGGTCATCTGTAAAACCATTATTGTGTCGAACGAGCTTTATATGAGGGTCTTATATAGGCCCATTTGTATTCCAAACGAAAACTTTTTATCCTTTTTCTTCTTTATAAAAAAAAAAAGGCACTCTTAAATATAGCCCATGGTTATATTAATCATAAACTATTTGATTTTGGTCAATAGAGCTTGACTAAAATTTTAGGTCTTTTCCTATTATTATTCATAGTCCACAAACTAGGTTAGTGAGTCACTAATTATGTGCCCCGCTCAGTTGGGAAATTGGCGAATGGCGATGATATAATGGTCATTTTTGTGTGAATTTAATATGCGTATTCAAGATGATCGTAACATTTTCGAAATACTGTCGCATTCAAGATCGTACGTTTTAACATGGTTATGTTTGCTACATAGAAAAAAATTTGCACAGTGAAAAATATATTAAACATAACGCTATTAAAGTATTCTCAAATGGTTAGTAGAGGGGGCACTGATTTGCCATAACTACAGACTTGTACAACAACGTCATATGAAAAGAATGGATGCATAGGAGGCAGTGTCTCCGTTTGGGAGCATGTTTTGGTTAGAATGGAGCAGAGATTGGCGACTTGGAAAAAAATAAAATTGAATAAAGCTGGTAGATTGGTGCTCATTAAGAGTTGTCTTGCGAGCTTACCAGTTTACTATTTATCCCCTATTCATCTTCCGGTAAGCGTGGAAAAGAAAATGGTTAAAATCATGCGAAATTTTCTTTGGGGATCGGTGGAAGGAAGTAGGAAGTTAGTTTGGGTAGGATGGATGAAGATTTCTAAACCTAAGGAGAACGACGGTTTGGGGGTGAAAAACTTGAGGAGTATAAATCGATCGCTACTTATTAAGCGGATTTGGAGATTTGCAAAGAAAAAAAATTGTCTTTGGAGGAGGTTAATAAACCAGAAGTTCAAAAGAAATAATTATTTGTTACTTCCTGACGTTGATTCCCAACCACAATGCAGAAGTTTGTGAAACAATGTTATGAAGATGATTCCTACTGTTCAAAACATGGCGCAATTCACTGTTAGAAATGACAAAGGAATAAGGTTCTGGAAGGATAGGTGTCTCGATCGAGGGATACTATAAGATTTATTCCCTGAAGTGTATAAAGTTGTTAGGGCGAAGGACGGTACTATTGCAGACGTGGTTGGACATGTGATTTTAAAAGAGAATTAAATGTGAACGAGCAGATGGAATGGGACTTGCTTAGACGTGACATTGTTCACATTCCTGATTTAGTGTGGGGGGTGGGGGGGATGAACTGGATATATGGAGCACTTGGGACTTTCTTAGACGTGACATTGTTCACATTCCTGATTTTGTGTGTGTGTGTATGGTGGTGGTAGGGGGGGATGAACTAGATGTATGAAAGTCTTAAAAGGTGGCCACGGTACCTGTAACTTTGAAAAACACCTTTGGAAGGCTAATATTCCTAACAAAGTGAGTTTTATTGTTTGGGCCAACTTTCATGACTCCCTTTCAACGAGGGACATGTTGAGACATAGGGGCATTAAGATTGAAAGAAATTTGTGTATGTTGTGTAGTGTAGTGTGGAAAGAGAGTCCTCCGACCACATGCTCATGCACTGTCCGTTTTCGTTTGAGATTTGGGATTACTTCATTAAAGCATTCAGGATCTCATGGTCGATGCCAAAAACCTTATTACAGCTGTTTGATGCTTGGGCTGTTAATGTTCTGAAGGGGAGGGGGAAAGAAGTCTGGAAAATAATCTCATATGCAATATGATGGGTGTTGTGGAAGGAGCGGAATTCAAGGGTGTTTGGAGGTTGCCAGAAGTGTGCAGATGAAATCATTACTCTAATTAAGAACCTCGTTGTCCTTTGGTCTTGTGAATCCTACACATTCAAATTCGTTCCATCCAATCTGATTTGGTGCAGCTAGGATACTTTTATGTGCGGTAATTGATTAAGAAATGGTGGTTACTTTGTTACAGTAGTCATCTCAGTTGTTTCAATCTACTGCAATGGTAGTTGCGGTTTCCCTTGGTCTTTTTTAGACTCTTGGTTTTCCATCTGTTCACTTCTGGGTTGTTGGTCTGGTATTTTGCTTGTCAAGAATTATTTGTTTCAGCCTGCATACTAAAACACCACTTCTTTTTTTTTAATATAACCTTTACCTTCGGGGAAAAAAACAACATCGTATGAAGAGGCATGAAAGTTACAGTAACCATGTGCATCTTGCTTTCAAAATCTCAATAACCATCATCGGGAAAAGAAGAGAGTCACACCTTTCATATATTCTTGTTAAATGGGGAAATAAGATGAAAGCAAGGTTGTACTATATTAGATCATCGAGAAAAATCCGATTCTTATTAACTTAAATGCAAAATATTCTTCGTGAACAATAAAATTTATCCTTTTTTTCTCTAATAGCAATTGAAGTTTATCAATCTACTTCCAAAAAATTGTGTACTAGTTTGGATTCATATCATTAGGCAGTCACATAAAATAATTACGCGAAGTCACTCCTTGCTTCTTATTTTTTCTTCTGATTCTTGTCTATTGTTCAACCAATGAATGCTATGGACCTCATCTTCATCATCAAGAGAAACATCTAGTTGATCATAATTCTGAGCATTAAGATTAAATTTTCTAGGACTATTTTGGTATATTGGTTGGAGGATGAAGGATGAAGAAGAAGACAAAAAAATTGGAAAATTCAAGGGTTTCTGTTTTACATAGTGTGCATAGTGGTTACGAACACCAACCTTTTTGAAGGTTATGGATCATACCATGCTGAGCCCAATTACTATCCTCACACGCATAGGCCATACGAGCAATATCATAGTATTAATACCCAATCTTTGGAGGATTCAATTAAACAGTTGCAACTTAGTATTTCTTATGATCCTTCAATTTCTCTAGAAGAGTCTCTCAAGCAGTTGACTGAGATGACAAATAGGTTTGTGTTAGAAAAAATGAAAGAATGCAACAATAAGTAAACTTTCTTTAGAAGATACCCTTAAGCAATTAACTGAGGTGCAACCTATAACTTCTTATAAACCAAAAACTTTCTTTAGAATAGTCCCTTAAGCGGTTGATGAATCGACACTAGGTTTGAGTTATGGACGAAGGAGATAATTGCTCAAAATAATCTTAATTTACAACATAGTGTTTCCAATAGTACCCTTGAAAATGAGGATAGTTATTTGCATGATGAGGTTAGAATTAGTAACACTAGTTTAGATGAGGTTCGACCATTTTCATGTTATTGTAATTATGATGCGGATAGTGTTGATGAAAAATATGAAATATGTAGGCATAGTGATCAGGAATTTGTTACTCCAAATGAGCTTCATGTAAATAAAGTTATTTCTGGATCAAATCCAAATAATTTTAATGATTATTCGCCTATTCCAAATGAAGAGGATTTGACTAAAGATACTATTGTTTTATACGATGTAATATTTCCTTGTTACGAAGCCGATAATGGTCTAGAGGAATGGGTTTATCCTGAGAATATTGTTTTAGAGTTTACGATTTAGAAACAATAGTCTAAGACGAAGAAGATGAACTCATAGAGCTTTTAAATATGAGTGATTGATTATTTTCAGGATTCTGACGATCTTGAATTTAGGAAAATTGTAGCTAGTCTATTGATGTAATTTTAGATAGTGGTAAGAAATGAGGTTGTCGTTCACTCGGATTTGTAGAGATTAAAGTTTTTAAAAATACTAAATAAATATATACAAAGACTATTAACAATGGGCGAGAGGTACTGGGACTAAGGATTTAGCCAATCTTCATAACATAAGGTTCACTTATTTATTCTCAACAATTTTAGCTCAAGAAATATAAACATGGACTCTATTTTTTGCCAAGATAGATTCTCAAAACATTGATTGTAAATGTTAAGCATGGGACATCAAATCACCTAAGCTAAGCATGACCCATCTAATCAAATGACAACCAATTTAATCAAATCATATTTCAATTAATTTTAGTGCAAAAGTCATAAAAAAGAATAAAATAAATTTACCCATGTATGAAGTTCGACCTCCTCGATCGTCCCAGTGTTGGGGTTTAGCTCTTCATGGTGAAAACACGCTCAAAATTCATCTTTATTAATGCTCAAAAGTGTTTTATAATTGATGAAAAGGAGAAAAAATGGTGAAAATCGGGTTTTGTAACAATTATATTTGTTACAAACCTTTGTTACAGAGAACGATAATTGTAAAGTGTTGTTGTTACTGTAGCATATAAGACTGTCCTGGAACGGTCGCATACACTGTAGCAGTTACGACTGTTATTGGGCGTCTTATGGTCTTCAGTTCCGCAGCAGCAGAAACAGCAGCAGCAGAGCCTATAAACCTCTGATTCTCGCCTCCTCAAGCCTTCTGAGCCCCCCAAACTCCCGACACCCCTTCTCTGTGATCCTAGAAGCCTATTTATACATCATTGCGACATTGAATCTCCTCCATTAACTACAAATAATCTTCTTTTACTCGGGTATATTTTTTTTCATTTTTATCATTGATTTTGATTTTCACGCATCTGCAGCTGTATTTCTTTCCTTCTATACCTTCTTCACGCTCCAGGATATCTATTAAGTCTTCCAAACACGTGCAGTACACGTTTAAATTTCTCACAACTCGTGCAAGCTCATGTTTTTCCTCCAACTCCCTGTTTGGATTAAAACAAGTTATCTAGCCAAATTTGATCGATAAAATCACCCATACTAGCTTTATATAGTCATATCACGTCTACCCACTAAGTTTCAGGGATTGAATCTCACTAAATCACGTCCAAACATCCGATTGAAATTCTGCCAGTGAAGGGAATATTTTCCCGCCAAAAATATTTTTTTGAATTTGAGAAGAACATGTCCTCCCCCTAATCCTGCACGGGTGTCCCTTTAGCACTTGTCTTATGGGGTGCAAATAGTAATTTTTGGGCGTAGATAGTAATTTTTCAGGGGTTCCTCCGACACATTTTTGGGGTGCCTTTAGTACTCTATCATGGGGTATAAAACACCACTTTTGGAGTCAATTTTGCTGCAAGAGCTTATTCCCTAGAAAAGACTTAAAACAACACTATTAGAAATAAAATGAGTCCTAGATAATGTAGTTATGGGTGAAAATGCGTCACACTTACGTGGTTATCAAATTCCCCCACACTTACATTTTGCTAGTCCTCGAGCAAAACCTCAAGACCCGCTCAACAGATTGTCATTTGCGTAACACCAAGAGAGACCCGCTCAACAGCTGGTCATGTGAATCAAAAGAATAGACCCGCTCAACAGCTGGTAATTTGTGTAACATAGAGAAAGACCCGCTCAACAGCTGGTCATAAGAAAACAAAAATAATAGACCCGCTCCACAGCTGGTCATATCAACAAAAAAAAATAAAAAAAATTGATGACCCGCTCAACATCTGATCATAAAAGTAAATTCCTAAGGTAGACCCGCTCAACAGCTGATCATAAAAGTAAATTCCTAAGGTAGACCCGCTCAACAGCTGGTCATAAAAGTAAATTCCTAAGGTAGACCCGCTCAACAGCTGGTCATAATATGATAAGGAAACTCCTACAAAAATAAACAAAAAGTTAATCACTCCCCCCACACTTAAATCTAACATTGTCCTCAATGTTATAAAGATGAAATTAAAAACATGAACAAGGAGAAACTGTTACTACTTAAAGGAAGTGAGGAAGGATATCACCGTAGTCGACGCATAAGCATGGGTTACCTCCCAAGAAGTGCTAAGTTTAAAGTCTTCAGCCAGACTAGGAAAGGATTAGTCACTCGAATCATAAAATAACAGTCGGAACAACTGTGGGTCTTCAAAACCAAATAGAGCTGACCAAAGGAAACTGCAATAAACCAAGAAAATGAACAAGACTAGCATGCCCTTATCTAGTTTCCTGATTAAGATATCTAAATCTAATTGTGGTTCAGGTTCAGGTTCTATGAAAGGGTCTAAATAAAATATTTTCATTGGCTGCCTTTCTTCATAGGTGGGATTCGAATTATTAGGTCCTAAAGTCTGGAAAAACTCAAATAGGAACTTAGAAGCACACAATAATAACCTAAATAACTGAGGATCCTCTAAGTCAATCAGATTTGACTTACATAATTGACCACAATGAGAGTAGTGGTCATTCTTAAGTAAATGTGTCGATTCTATTAACCTAAAGTACTTTGGCTTAGTCTCAGAACTTAATATTCGACACATTTGAAATATAAACGTTCCCACAGTTGGAAGAAAACTATTTGGTGGGAAAACAAAGTCAATCTGGGTATCATAGCCTGGGAAAACCACATCAACCAGAGGATGGGTTTCTAACGACTGAACTTCTTCCTGGACATCATTAGGTTCGGGAAAACGAGTATGAAGGTAATCTTGTAAAATGGTTGAGGCACAGATATCAAGTCCTAAGTGAGGGGACTTTCTGAGAGTTAAAGGTAAGGCACTAGGAAAGTGATAATCACCCCCAAACTTAGAGTTTTCAGTGTCTCTAGATAGACTAGTCACAATCTCCCTAATTTCTAGATCATCAGATTATTGGAAATGGTCAATTGATTCTTCTAAGTTATTATCAGGTAGTGCATCTTTACTCATTTCTACGGGTCTATCTTCTTCGTCTAAAACTATTGTTTCTAAGTCGCTAGACTCTAAAACAGCATTTTCAGAATAAACCCGTTCCTCTAAACCACTATCGGCTTCGTAATCAAAAGGAAAAACTACATCGTCTAAAACGGTGGTATCCCTAATCAAATCCTCGTCCTTTTGAATAGGTGAATAATCATAAAAATTATTTTGATTTGAACTAGAAATAATATAATCATTACAAATCTCAATTGGATTAATAGTTTCCTGATCACTATGCCTACATATTTCAGATTCTTCATTATTACTATCCTCATCATCATAATAGTACGAAGATGATTGAACCTTATCTAAATAATTAGTGTCTTTTATTCTAACCTCGTCCTCTAAATTAGGCAAATATTCACCATTGATATCAAGAGTAAAATCGGAAACACTATTTTGAATAATTAGATCTTTTAGAGAAGTTCTTTTCTGGGTCTCTAACAAAAGCTCATCTCTATTGTGTATATTGTTAGTACCCATTTTTGTAGAGAAGTTCATCTCTATTGTGTATATTGTTAGTACCCATTTTTGTACTCATTATGGTGTTTTATGTGTTTGTAGGTATTTTTGGGCAATAAACATTTTTGGAAAAATCGGCTCGAAAAGTTGTCTAAAGGCACCCAAGGGACATTTGTTATTCGGAATCCAGCAGCGGATAAGGGGCACCCCCTTCTCCTTCACATTCGAAAAACAAAAAAAGGCGGGAAAATTATGTTTATCCATGGCAGATTTTCAATCAGATTTTTGGAGTCATTTAAGAGAGACTAAAGGGATGGAATTGATTGGGATCATTCCTAGGACCCATATAAACGTGGTATGGTCTTTGGTTTCGACCAGAATTGGCTAGAATTCAAGTGTAGAGCAAAACATGCGTGATATTCCCGTAAGATATTTTCAGAATTTTTGGTAATTTTTGGAAGTTTTCTTGTGGATTATGCGTTCCTAACTTATTATGGGACGTGAAGGAATGCTCCTGGTGTGTGCAGCATGATATTAGACGCGTAATTAATCAAAAAATGGAAATTATTCTTTTCCATGCATGGGAGTAAATGAGAATTATTTTGTGTAATTGACGCGTGATTTTTAGGATTTTGGTGTATAAATAGAGTCACAAGGTTCCATAGAAGGGGTGTCGAGAGGAGAGCTCAGGAGGCGTGAATCAAGAGTTTTGACGGAATGGCTTATACGGACTAGGCTATTACCAGTATTGCTTGTCCACGGCCTCGCAAACGAGTTGGCTTAGGTTTCTGTCCCTTCGATGATGAACTACGATATGTGCTTGATCCCTTTAGAGTAGGGAAGGGTACGTAGGCAGCCGCAATGAGTTGCAGCATTGCCGGTCCAACACTTTGTCGCTCGTATCATCTATTTGAGAGATGATTGCGGCACATTGGCCTCTCATATCATCTAAGCTTGGTGATGCGATGCAGGAGATGATTGTGGCCAAACTTGGTGAGACAAGTTGATGCAGATGAGCAAGTTATAACCTATCTAGTGGCTAAAAACCCGATTGTCGTAACTGATAGACGCATTTATGTGTCTATTTTCATCTCTATTGTATATATTATTAGTACCCATTTTTGTACTTATTATGGTGTTTCATGTCTTTGTAGGTATTTTTAGAGAAATGAGCTCTTACGACGAAATTGGCTCGTAAAGTGGTGTTTTACACCCCAGGATGGAGTACTAAAGGCACCCCAGAAATGCACCGGAAGCACCCCAGAAATGCATCGGAAGCACCCCAGAAATACACCGGAGGAACCCCGAAAAAAGTGTTAAAGGCACCCACCAAAATTACTAAAGGCACCCTAAGATGGATAAGGGCGCCCCAAGGCAGCCGAGCTGCTAAAGGCACCCGCGTTTTGGATTCAGGGCACTACACCTTCTTCATCGTTTGAAAGAATATTTTTGGCGGGAAAATAAACTCATTTCACTGTCAGATTTTCGATGGATTTTTGGACGTGATTTAGTGAGATTAAATCCCTGAAACTTAATGGGTAGACGTGATATGACTATAGAAAGCTGGTTATGGTGTTTTTTCCGATCAAATTTGGCTTAATAACGTGTTTCAATCCAAAACAGTGGACACAAGTTTTCACGGGTTCAAGTGAATTTGACACGAGTTTGAGGCGTGTAATGCATGAGTTTCGAGTGTGTTGCACTACAGAGATTCGTGAAGAAAATAAATAACGAAGGTTGACAGCTGAGAACGCGTGGAAGATCAAAAAATGGAAATTTTGGCCGTGGAGAATAATATTGATAAATGAAGATTATTTGGGAGATATGGCCGGATTAAAGGAGGATTAGGAGTATAAATAGAGTTCTACAGGTACAAGGAAGGTGTGGAGAGTTTGGGGAGCTGAGAAGAGCCAGAGAAGAAGAAATCACAAGTTGCAGAACTCGGTTTCTGCTGCTGCTGCTGCTGATAAACGCGAAGAACATTAGACGCAAGGTAACCGTCGTTCTTCAACAGTGACAGCGACAAAAGGATGAGGGTCGTAATGCGACAGTGTTAACAACACTTCATTTTTATCGTTCTCTGTAACAGCTCGGTTTGTTACAAACAGGAGTGTTACAAACCCGGTTTTTGTCAATTTTCTCCTATTTCATCATTTGTGAACCATTTTTGAGCATTAATAAAGATGAATTTTGAGCATATTTCCATGATAATGATGAGCTAATTCTCGCGTAACCAAGGCATGGAGGAAGCTATTGTTGCATGAATAATTGGTAATTATTTTACTTTTCTCTAATTTTGCAATTTATAATTCACTCAAATTACTGCTTTGCAGAATTTTAATTATTTGCATAATTTTTCCTAATTAGTTGTGATTCAATTAGATAGGTTATGCTTTGGTTAGATAATCTATGCTTAAGGGATACAATTAATGTTTGAGAATATGCTTGATAATTTGTGAATTAAGAAAAAGAGATTTTAAAAATAATTAGAGTTTTGGAATTTTTATCATCATTTATTCATGTGTAATAGTGGAATCTAGTGTCTTGGTTATTTTCACTCTAATAATTAATTCCTTAGTCCCAGTACCTCTTGCACCAATTGTAATATTATTGTATATTTTTATTAATTTTAAAAAAACTCGAATCTTCACAAATCTGAACGAACCTATTACTACAACAAAGTTGAAATCAAATCAGTAACTTAGCTCAAGAGGGTCTAAATTGATTGAAAACGGCCCAACGATCAAGACGTGATACTACAGATCATGATCTTGGAATTTTAGCCAAATTCTATCGTTTAGGGCCTCAAAAGGCCGTTTCTTTGCAGTTTTAGGAAAGTTTTTGTGTTCTTAATAAACCCTTTGCGGAACAAGGGTAAGTTGGAACGGTGTGGAAGCTAATTTAGCTGCATCATGCTCCCCGAGCATGCTTGCAAGGGCAAATGAATGTGCATTTTCCTAGCTTTAAGGCCCATATCGTAACATCATCATGGCGCACCGTGGAAGTTATGATCTGCGCGCCCAGGCGCGCCAGGCGTAATTTTCCGGTCCGTCACAGTAAATAATCAATTGACTCTAGATGAGTTTTGATACTCAAAAATGACAACCAAACTTGACATACCAACGCTTGGTGGGTTTAACCGAGCTATGATCTAACAATCTCCCCCTTTGTCAATTTTAGTGACAAAACTCTATTACATATGGAGATAAACAAATTACAAAATAACTCATTCTTCATCCGCTTGATTCCAAGTTTCAACAGCACAATTTCCTTCATATTGTATACTCAAAAAATAAATGTCGTTGTTTACATTTGAATAGAAAAATCTTTACTCCTCCTAAAGGCAAGCTAGGTAAATATTCAATCCAAACATCTTTGTTATTCCTTTTTTGTAGTATGAAATACTACACAGCAAGATGATATGTTTCTTCCCCTTAGTTTATGCTTTACTCTTTCGTTAGATATAACATTTAAGCACATATATCCTTTCCTAGTGATCATAAATCACTTGTTTACTCCATATATTTCTCCCCCTTTTTGTCATAAAAATGACAAAGAAACAAAAAAAACAAAAGAGAAAACCGAAAGGATTTTACAAATCCATAAGATTTGTACAACCTATAAGAGTTAAGCAAGAAGGTTTCACACACCATTTTAGATAACCAATACTAAAACCGAAAATAAAAAAGTAATCTAGCTTTAGTATGTTATCAAGGAAACAATTGCCCGAAGCAATTTCCCCTTAGTCCGATAAAACAACTAAGATAACTTAGTTTTTAACCGAACTGATTGTGTATGTGCAATCGCTTATTTCAAAAGGATACAAATAAAGATCAGAATTAACTCCATTCCTCTTATCAGGCTCTAATTATTCCAAAGAATAACTTAGACCTCCCTCTTAGACAAGACAAACACTAGGTTAGTTAACTAATTTTTCTTGTCAAGGAATTCGATTAGACTTGAATAACCGAATCCTACATTTGATAAGTTTAACTAAGATAAAAATTAACTTAGTTTCTCTTATCCGGAATCAAATGGACTAAACAAATGATCCCGTAATTTTTTGTTAAGCAAAAACAATTGACACAAATCATATCATTGACTTGTCGTAGTTTTTCTCAACCTGAAGCAATACAAATATAATCCAATGTAAGCACAACAATTGCACCAAATTTCGTTAAGCCAAAGCAATTGATACCAAACAATAATGTAGATACCAAATCAATAAGTCAATAGAATTGATACAGTTTTTCTTAACCGGAAACAATTGAATCACAATACTCAATCCATACATCATAATGGAAAATATCAACTGTACCGAATTTTGTTTAGCAAAAGCAAACTATATGCAATAAAATCAAGCTTTTCTTAAACATGAAAAACGAATAACTAACAATAAAAATCGTTACCTCAATTTCCGCAGCCACTTCTCCCTTGAAAGATATATCATTTAAGCACAAGCTCAATAAGAACTCTCCCACTGTTTGTTGTCATCCTCTCGCAAGAACAAAAGAACAACAACAAGAGCAACCTTTACCAGAGAAAGGTTGAATCGGTTTTAACTAATGCATGCCAATAGCAAAAGTTTAAACCCAAAACTCATATGTTATGCCAAACACAACTTATATAAACATAAATTGATATCAACACATTGTGATTTTTCACACATGAGTTTTAATCGTATCACCTTATGATCCTTTGATAAAGCCTACCTAAAAAGGCTATAACTTAATCCCGATAGATCAAAAAGTCACACAAATCATAAGGGGTATCACAATATGAGATTGAATAATTAGGTTAATAAAAACCGAAACTAACATCTCATAAACCGAAAGCAATAGCATAAAATGTAACAATTCAAAGCAAGCTTATGCAACCGGAACCAGCAAATAATGAAAACAAAGATTATAAAATATAATTTATTCATTCGTAATAATTGATAGTTTTATTCAAATAGACATTATACAAAATATCGAAATAAATCAACAAATTGAATAGTCTATTCCCTGAATTAAGTATTACAGTATATGACTTAATCCTTAGAGGTGCTCTGATTGTTCACTGAGGTTTCTTCAGTGTTCAAACTCTTAAAACATGTCTCGAGAGATTTGTCAGCAACCATCTTTTTTTTTCCAAGTCTTTTAACTTGTTCCTTCATGTCTGCAAGATCAGCTATTGTCTCTTCAATTATATCCTTTAACCAATATTGATTTCGAACAGTTATTATGAGATTGGTTCTTATTTCTTCAAAACCATTGATGAAGTTTACCATACTATCAGTAGGTATCCACTTATTTCTTCGGATCTTGAAAGTTGAAAGCCATAAGACATGACTCATCTTGGGATCCAACAGAACTATCAGACTCATAATCAAACGTGACTTTTGAGACAACCTTCTTCTTCCTTTCTGTATTAATTCCCAGACAATTCTCAACTTTAAGAGCTTCCTCCTTATTAGCTTTGGTAATACTGCGAGTTATTGGAGGCATGATCGAGGATTTAAATAAGAATTAATCAGGGTTTCTTAATACATAAATGAGAGAATTTCCTTAAGTTATTAAGAAAATATATTTCGAACCAGAAGAATCAAAAGAATACCATAAAATAAAGTATATTTTATCATGGTTCGAAATTCTCAAGTTAGGAAGAGAAAATTATTTACAGGATATTATTAAAATCCGATTTTTTTAAAATAAGTCCTAATTACTGAAAACAGGTGTTGACATGAACCTTTTTAGACAATATGGATTTGCAGTTACCCATTTTTTGGCATGAATTTTTATGATATTTACAAATACAACTATGTGCTCTTGTTTATGTGCTTTCTCATCCCAAAAAAAATAAACACAAAATATGAATGAGAGTGCACTAACTCCACACAACTAAGTTGCATTGGAGTAAGCATTGGCATGCTTACAACGAGTATCAGAAACATCGTTCATGTTTTTCTTTGGAGATTTCTGCTCAAAGTATTTCTCCTAAAAGATTGATCTTTCCTTGTGATACAAGTTGGATCCTAAGGAGAAAATGAACTAATGTGAGAATTTTCAGAGATGGATAAATCTTTTTTAGTTCTGTTAATGAGATTTTCATATGATCTTCTCATTCTAAGTATATCCTTATCAAATACATCAGTTCGATCATTATAAATAATCGTAGGATTTTTTGAAATCCATTTCTGATTATTTCTCATGGCTAAGATTATCTCCTTCCCTTTCTTTTGGAAACTTTCGGTAGGTAAATTACCTTCATGTGAACCGAGTCTATTCCGACATGAGGGAGGTGGAACCTTTTTCCAGAAGTGATTATCAACTCTTTCATCTAAACAGTTTGAGTTGATTTTATCAGTTTGGGGGATATTTTGTCTTTATACTGGGGAATGATCTTTCAGTTTTTTAAGACAAGATACTTCTTTTAACACTTTTACAAGAGTATTTTCAAGAAGCACAAGTTTCTTGTCAAGTGACTGAAAACTATATTCCATATGATCCTTTTTATTGTACCGATTCAAAGTTTCCTTTGAACTTATTTCGTTTGATCATTCTCTTCTGACTTGATGTAGTTAGGCAGACTACTTTCGTCGTCACGATCTATTTCAGATGTAATCAAATAAGTCTTGTCATCACGATCTGTAAAAGTCGAGCAAGGACTTTTGGTTTCTTCATCTGAATCAATTATAACATAATCATTAGTCAGAGTCTTAGATTGAACCCCTTGTTCTTGAGTAAGTATTTTATCAAGAGATTCTACTTTGACAGGGAGATCCATATTCTCTTTGGCTAGAATATTTAGTTGTATGTCTTTTTCTCTGATCTCTTATCTAAGAAGATTAGATTCCGTCTTTAATATTAGTATTTTAGAAGACAGACTTCTAATAGGATTTATGAGTTTCATCAACTCTTTTTCAGCATCTTCTTTGACACATAGTCTGACATGGATGCACTATTAATCGCCTTAACTCCTGGATCATTAGTTAAAGGTGTAGTGACATTCTCAACTTTTGAGTATTCGCTATTTTGTAATACATTAACTGAATCAACCATTGATTCAAATCTTATAGGTTGGATAGCACCAGACACAGATTATTAGATATTTTTGTGTTTGCCTGCTCTGATACCAATTGAAGACGAGGGTACTCAAATACACCACAATCTTTTAAATATCAACCTATAAGTCTGATACCAAGTGTGGTCGTCTATAGACAAAGTCGAGACAATAGAACAACTATGGTATACACTTTGTATGATCGTCTATGGATACGAGATCGAGACAATAGGACAACAAAGTGTTCAATTGATAATATGTATTATTAGAGCATAGCTCAGTTGAACTCACCAAGCGTTGGTATGTTAAGTTTGGTTGTCATATTTTAGTATCAAAACTTATCTAGAGTCGCTTTTTTAAATACTAGAGTCAACTTCATTTAGGTTAGACTAGAAAGTCTAGGAATGTTGAGACATTCAAGTATTACTCCGAAGACCTGAAGAATGTGAAGAAGTAACGAACTACAATGACGACATCATCCTTCCACTCGAGGTTAGTAATATTGACTTGAACTGTTTCATTCCTAACGTATATTTCAAGTCGTGTTATATTGAAAACATAACTGCGAAGTTGTATATATTGTACATATTGTTTAGTACTCTGGTGATGTGACATGATCATAATAATATGATCATAGTATTAAGGAATTAGACTACGAAGTATAACGCTTATCTTTTAAACTTCGCAGATATGACATCGACATAATCTTTTATATAGTGTTATGATTATGTAAATGGTTATGGTGAAGATTTCATCCTAAGAAACAATGTTTTACGTTTGTTTAAAGGAAGTACATTCATCAACTTGTTTCATGAATCGAAAGGGAAATCAGTAGGCTTATTGGTCCGGCTATTCATTGTATATCTTTGGATGACCAATATGTGGGAGATGGTAGAACCGATCTTAACTCAGGTTATGTATCTTGGTATAACTAATCACAATGCCTAGACTTACGATTTGGTATGAACGGTTTTGATAATTGGTGTAACCGATCCTAAGTAATCACCATGTGATGGTATAACCAATCCTAGTGACTGGTGTGACCGATCACAAGTAGTTCCATATTTAGGTATAACCGATCCTAGTGATTGGTATAACCGATTGAACACATGTATGTGATTTGATATGATCACATTGTAGTCTTGGAATACAGACAAACCAATTCTAAACTTGTTTGGAAGTGTGGTATAACTGATTCCAAGAATGCAATCCATGTAAATATGAAATAAGGATTTGCAGTAAAAAGATGTCAACATACTTTGAACACGAGCAGTAACTCTTATCATTTATTGTCCAAAGATATTCCTTGGTACTCAAGGTGATCCTGTGCCGAAATAAATTAAGAATCTTTTAGTTAAGGTTTTTGGTTTTATATGCTTTAATTACCAACAATTAATGCAATACACATACGCTAGCTTCCATCTTTCTTTGGTACCAACAATACTGCTGATCCACGGGGTGAAGCACTTGGCACTATCATCCATAATTCTCAAAATTCCTGGACTTGTTTCTTGATCTCATCGGATTCCTCTACGGACGTGCGGTAAAGACCTACATTAGGAAGGAACTCTCTCCGGTCAACATAATTTCATGCTCCACACTCCTCTTTGGCGGTAACCCCGTGACATCAGAAAATAAATCCTTGTATTTTAACTTTAATCTTTCTATGCTGCCAAACAAACTTTACTCGGCTTCTCCTCAAGAGAACGGATCACAAGAAGAATGAACTTCGTGCTAGCATTCACCAACCACTTAGCCTGAGTGGCTGTGATCAAGCTTGTTCCCTCAAGAGGAGAATTGATAGACCGAATCACAAAACTTTCCCCATCTTTGGTAAAGGTATACATTTGTTTCCTCATGTGTAGAGTTGCATCTCTATCCCATAGGTAAGGACTACCTAGTACTACCTGACAGACATCCAAAGGAACTACGTCGCATGTATCTTCATCAATGTATGACTCATCTAGAGCAAATTTGAACATGCACTGCTGTATAATTGTAAGCCCCCTTCTTTTTGAAGCCATCCCAAAGGGTATGGTTTTGGATGTTTGAAAGTCTTCAATCCTAACTTCTGCACCAAAGAATTTGAAAGTAAATTCTTCTGACTTCCCGGGTCAATAACAGCATCAACTAGTGATGTTTTGACTTGCATCTTCACTGTAAAGAGTCGTTCCCTAAGATCATCTTTTGAAGGTCTTTCATTTGCCCCTGTCATAAGAGAGAACTTTGAATCGGGTTCTGTTAGTCCGTGGACTTCTTTTGGAGTTTGAGCGACTAGTATCGCCTTCTTGGCTTCTTTCCTCTGCAACCCTTTGGGCTTTAGATGAGGGTTCTTTACCAAACACTTGTCGATAACGTGACCTGTTTGCTTGCAATGGGTGCAAGTCAAACCTTCCTTGTCACTATACTTCCCTTCTTCTTTGCTCATTTCACCTCCTTTCACAGTGGCACCTCCAGATTTTCCATTAGTAGTTCCCTTTGAATCAGATTTATTAAGCCTTCCTTCAATAGCGTTTGCTTTTATACTTGCTTCAGCAATAGTATCAACTGAAAACATCTTCAGCTCCTTCCGTATATACTCATGGAACCCGGAGATATACTTCATATAGATAACATAATCTTCCAGGTCTAAATCCAAAACCATAGCTTGATTCTGAAATTCCAAAGTATATTCTTGCACGGGTTGGTTGTAATTCTACTTCAAGTTGTACCACTTGAACCATCTCTCCTCAAGGTAGCCAACAGGCTAAAACTGTTTCCTTACAACTGCCTTGAATCTTTTCCACGACAATACTCCCTTACCTAGGTTTTGTCTTTAATAAGCTTTCCACCAGGTTAGAGCATGCTTTTGTAGCTTCAATGCCGCGAAAGCAATCTTTTCCTTTGAACCATATTCAAAGAAAGAGAAATACGTCTCTAGACATTCAATCCAATCACCTAATTTTTCTACATCGACACTCCCATCGTAAAATGGAATATCAACACGAAAATCAATTTTGAGATTCTTACCATGAAGTTTAGTTGATGTAGAACTTTTAAGAAACTAGCTTTTCCTATTTTCTTCGTCCCCATCTTCTTCCTCTTCTTCATCCTCTTCTTCTGAAGTTTTAGGTGAAGGCGAAACCTTTTTCTTCGTCTTCGACTTGGGTGTATGAGAACGAATACATTCAGTCAATTCTTCAAGGGTGGTTTGAATCGACTTCATGTATGTTTGTAACGTAGCAAACTTTTCTTCCATAGTTTGTGGTTCGCTTTGCTTAGGTTCATCATCTGACTTCGTCATCCTTGATCCCCTTGTTTTCCTAACGTCTTCTAGCTTCTCAAGTACCTCACCAAGCTTTATGTAGAGAGATCTAGTAAAAACCATAAACCACAGGGATTTACCCTAAAAACTAACCTTGCTCGTGATGCCAACTTGATACGTATGATCTCTATACCTTGGTAGCTATTATTATAG
The DNA here is from genome assembly GCA_023531105.1 of Papaver atlanticum. Classification (NCBI taxonomy): domain Eukaryota; kingdom Viridiplantae; phylum Streptophyta; class Magnoliopsida; order Ranunculales; family Papaveraceae; genus Papaver; species Papaver atlanticum. The sequence goes on along the minus strand of JAJJMB010005364.1, from coordinate 788,239 downwards.
AGGCGGAATTCAGAATAATAATAGACGAAAAACTTAGAAAACAGAAGACACAAGAACGTGATTCGAAGAAATATATCTTCTCTAGATTATGAACAAGAAAACTATTACAATTTTCTCGTTGTTACGCTCACAATCTCTCTAAACAGTAGATCAACTTTAAACTGTTTGCTAAGCTTGTTTCGATTATTATCCACCAGCTTTCTCTAGGTTTTTGTGTGTCTTTAGTTAACAACCAAACCTCCCTATTTATAGACTTGCATGGTACTCAGCCGACTAAGTATTCTATTAGGAATCTATTTCCTAAACTAAGAGTGTTTCCTAAAACAAAACTCTTCCTAACTAGGAATTCTGCCCAAATAAGGTTTCCTTCCTAATATAGGTTTTCTTCCCTCAACTTATCTTTTACTAAGTTCCTAGGAGGAGTAGGGATACACCTGTATCACTCGGTCTGTTTACTAGTGTTGTTTCTACACACGATTGCTACACAGAATCCCTTTGCAAGGTGTCACGTTTTCTACTTGTGTAAGGGTTATTCAACAATTATGGATATCCTAACCCTTTACTAGCAATAGATCAATTAAGAAATAAGTTTAGTTGGACACCTAAATTAATCAATCAATCAATCATAAATATTCATCATAGTAGAAACAAACGATAATCATATGAAGAAATCAAAATAGATTCATACATTAAATCAAATCTTGTTTAGAACTTAGAATTCATCCTCAATCAAATAGGAGTTTAGCTACTCATGGATTTAGTAAAACCCATGATATACATCAGAGATAATCTAAGAGAAATAGATTCGGTAATGGAAGAACCCGAAACCCTAGCTTTCGCTTCTTGTCTTCTTGTCTCCACTTCGGTATCTTCTTCCCAAAACTCTTTGTTCGGAACTTGGAACTCTCCCTTCAAAATATAATTTTAAGTATCCTTAAATATCCCTAAAAAAAATTAGGTTTGGAAATACTTCCGAACTAAGAAATCCAATTTTAGCAAGTATTTTCGTCACTTCTTGGAGGGTGTGACCGGTCACATACGTAGGTAGGAATTGGGCCCTTTTTTATCCAAACGGTTTTGCCCATAACTTTTGCACACGAACTCGGAATAACCTCGTTCGTTTTGCGTTCTTTTCCTCTCTTCCTTCTCTACAATATAAAGTTGAATACTCCTGAATTTGGTCGAGTTCCTCCTGGTCCTTAGTCCAAGCTCACATTTTATGCCCGTTTTAGCACTCTTTTCGCTCCTTTTGGATGATTCTACCTAAATAAGACAAACAAAAGAAAACAGTAGTAATACAAGGTAATATGAAAGAAACATAGCAAATACAAGCATGGAATTGATTAAAAAAAAGTATAATAAATTATGCACTTATCAGAGAGGTCCCGCAGATGAAGTTTCATGGAATCACATCAGGTTGCAATAACTTGTTATGTGGATAACATTTATTGAAATAGATTTGAATCCACATTTCCAATAAGATCAAGTCCCGAGTGTATGTTGAAGGAGTTTGTGCCATCCATGGATGAATGATGTTGCATCTGCTTCAGAAGTCTTATCATGGGATAGTGAAGACTTATCGATTGTAGTTCAGTTGTCATCGATGAGATATTTATGCTGAAGCTAGAGGCGCATCGAAGGTGTACTCTTTGATTGGGAGCACAATTTGAAGACTTCAGAAGAATATAGCACTCATAGATGAGAGGTTTTTGATTTTTTGTTGGCCTTAGAGAAGTAGGTGATTGACAGTTATAGGGATTTTCTTTTGGATTTATAGATTCAATTACTTAATGCAAGTATTGCATATAATTTGGAGGAATTGAAAATAACAGATAAGTTAAGAAAATCCTAAGCTTCAAACCTTAGATGCTTGAGCGTTGAAGCGTCATACTCCTTAAGCGTCGAATGTCTTAGGCTTGATCATCTCGGTCCCAAGTATCTTCTGTTGATTCAACATTCCTTTTGCGTTGGGTAACCACACTTGTGCATACATCAAAGCTTTCTGATTTTGTGGCACATATGGACACTCATGCAAAGGTTACGGGGAATACCCAAGATATTCTTTGTCGTGCTTGAACATCATCTCAGTAATGAATGTCTCAGTGAGATGATTGATTCGGAGAGGTGTCAGATTCAACCACTTCGTTAAATATTAATGTGGTGATGCTACCTAATCATAACGTCTTGCAATAGCAGAGTTGCTAGAATAATTGGGTCCTCATGCTAGGATAACATGTGAGAAAATAAATGACATAGACATGAGAGGAATGAGACTTGCCTGAGTGCGAACACCTTGATGAATGTTTATGTATCTTTTGCAGGTTCTTGTTTCAACCTCATCAAAGTTCGAAATTCCACCAAGTGCCCTGATGATGGAACCGCCAAATCTTCTGGATCAGAACTTTCTTCGTTGGAGAGATGTGCAACCAAAGACGCTTTGTTAGTATCCATCTTTTCAGCATGGATCCATGCTCGTTCGAGGATCATGTCATATCTTAGATCTTCCTGATTATGTGAAACTTGGTTTCTATCCAGGTTGAACCTATTTTCACTTTGAGAGTGATGTAGCCATAAGCATCTCAGAGCGTTCCTTAATGGTCTCTGATTGAGATGGGAGCATGAGTAGCTGCTTGTTGAGTGATGCCTTCGGCTCTAAGGGCTTTCAGTGGAACAATGTTGATAGCGGTGCCAGCATCGATCAACATTCTCCCAAATTAGTTTCCTTTGAGATTGACTGTGGTAAGTAGTCCCCGGTCATAAATCTATTTTTCTGTGGCTGGAGGCTTAGGAAGCATTTGCGGAATGGACTTCCTTACACGATGTGATTCTGTGTTTTGAACATGTCTTTCTTTTGTGCCTTCGACAGATAGAACAATTCACATATATGTTTGACCAAGGATTGAACTGCCTCTTTGACAGGTTGTTCAGAGAGAGTGAAGATCTTGATTTGGAGAGGGTCGTGCGTACTCCTTCAGTCCCCAGTTGAAGCTCTCCTGGATTAACCTTCTCTTTGAAGATGCGTTTCAAAATATTGCAGTCACTTGTTGGATGATCGATAAACCTATGAATGCGACAGTACCTGGGATTCTCTATTTTTCTTTAGTTGGCTCTCTCCTGATGGATGGAAATTTGATTGCATCATCTTGAATCCAGACTTCAAGTAACGCGATCACTTCTTTAATGGGAAAAGGAAAGTTTGAGTCTATCATCATTTCCCCGTTTGTTGATACTGGGTCGAGGTTTGTGCAGGATTGGTTATCCTTTATTTGCTTTTTTGGAGGAGCTTGGGATGTTGGATAAGCGTTCTTATGCTGTGTCTCAGCTTTCCGTTCACTTCCCTCAGCAACAACGTTTGTGGAAGGTTGGAGATTGTATTGTTTATTGACCAGACGTCAGCTGCCACGAGTTTCATGAGGTTCCTCGACTCTTATAGTCTTTTCCCTCTCTAGTACAGTAGGTGGAGTAGTTGTTGATCGTTTGGCTGCTTCATGAAGTTCTGAGAAAGTCTGGAATCAAAGATTTTCCAATAGAGCTCTATAGACCGGGATCATTCCATTGATGCACAGATCTACAAGTTGTTGCTCTGTGACGTTAGGATCATGACTATCCAAATCTTGGACTCTGAACCTTTTCACGTAATCGTTGGGATGTTCATTGTTTCTCTGAAACATCCTTCCTAGATCGGAGAGAGTAACTTGTTCCGAAATGAATAAGTATTTTCGGTAGAAAGCATTAATCATTTCTCCCAAACTGGCGATGCTTCCTGGTGTGATATTATTGTACCAGGTGTATGCTCTGCCTGTCAGAGACTTTGAAAATTCCTTCAGACGGACAACATGGTTGTGCTCATGTTCACCCAATGATTCCAAAAATCGAGAAACATATTCTCAAGCATTGTCTGTTCCATCTTAAATCGTGAACGTTAGAGAAGTATAACCCATCGGAAGAGGAACTCTCTGTATAGCAAAAGGATATGGAGGTTGGTGATGATGGATAGATGATGTCTTGTCTTTTCCGCGATCCTCCAGAAAGCGCTCCAAATTTTCACGAGTGATGAAACTTGCTGGTTCCTTAGCTTTTCCTTTCTCTGGGGCTGAGTTTGTTCAGACGACAGCTGGTCTGTGAGATTATTGAGATGAGTACATAACTCTTTCTGCATTGTAGCCATGTCTATTTGATTCTTTGCGAGAATTTCCTGAATCTTCATGAGATCAGTTATGGTAAGTGTATTTTCTCTGATTTCTTTAGGAGATCGGCCGAAGAGAGGGTTATTTCCGATGTTGGTTTGAGGAGGGGTAGTATCAGTAGCGCCGTTGTTGGAAACGGGAGGAGTAACTGGAGCACCACCATCATTGCTAGTGCTAGCATTATTTGGGTTAGGATTTGTAACTGAACCTAAGATCAACCATTTTGTGAATTGGGATTGCAACCGAGAACTTAATCTCCCACTATAGTTGCCAATCTGTTGATGGGTGAAAACGATTTGCTAGTTTTTTAGGAAAATGAAGACTCGAGCGTACGAGTGGAGACCCCTCGACCGAGCAAACTGCCTAAACCTTTTTCAAACAGATGCACTGTGGGAGTGCTTTGAGTTCGAGAGAGCAATCTGTAGGACTCTGGACTAAACCAAGACAATGGCCATTCCAGGGTCAATTCGGTCACAAAGAGGGATGAGGGTCGACTTATAGGAGGGAAGCTGAGAAGTGTGTGTGAGATCAATGATGATCTAGGATTATGAATGTGTAGAAGGTTTCTGCGAGTTTTGTGAACTATTGAGTTCAGATGAGATAATTTCTGATCGATTGAGTGATAATTTCTTGTTGGTCGAAATTGTTCTTCTAAATCTTGGATCCAAAAAATTATTTATATTGCAAGAATAGTAGACACATTGATCCCCAGTAAGTGTGACAGTTGTTGGAGTGAGAGAGTGGGAAATCATGGTCAAACCAGTTCCACGTGCGTGGGAGAATTAGTTGATTGTCCATCCACTACTTTGCTAACTCCTTCAATTGCTTGCACGACTTACTCACATTTCTAAATCGTGGGTGTACACACGTGCCGTAGGCCGCCAGACTAAAAACCTAGTGAATATCCCCCAATGTGACGTGATTGATGTCTCGTGAATGTGGAGTCTGCAATGCATATGTGTATTTAATTAGTCAGTTGTTGACTTGACTAGACGATGAGTTTTAGCCTTGATGAGTCGAGCGTAATGAACGAATGTGGTATGCTCTGAGACTCATGGATTGAGCATAAGGTGTCTGTTGAGACAGAATAATGGAAAGACGTTGAGTCTTGATGAATTGTGATATATCATTATACCAGTCGAGGTAATAATGATATTTTGATAATTTGGATCGAGCATCTGATGAGATTGCTCGATCAAGGATTTATTTTGATATGTCAAGTATTTGACAGGAAATCAAAGATATTGTTGAATTATGCCGAATGCTCATTTCTGATCTAATATATCATGAATGATCGAATGACAAAGTAGGAATCTGAAATATTGGATGGTCGTCTGTTCAAACCATGTTGCTCAGTCGAGAAAAAATGTTGGTAGCAGGACCAAACATTAATTATGGATTAGAATATTGATTGCTGGATCCATAGAATTCTCGAATGTTGATAGTTGAATCAACATGAGGATTATTGCTACTTGAATATTATAGCTGGATCAATATGAGAAATATTGCTCGGTTGAGCAATTGATAGTTGAATCAATATCGTTAGAAGTGAGTCTTGAACCCAGTTAATCATGTATTTTGCTAACTTAAGCAATTTAGTGTTGATAGATGAGCAAAATAAATATTGCTAGTTTAAGCAAATATTGCTCAATTCATGAATTATTGGTAGCGGGACCAAATAAAATATTAGTTAAAACTACGGCTATTTAACGTTTGGTACCCACCAAATATCCAACACCTATCTTTGGTACCCAACATTTGAAAAATTAAGGGTTGGTACCTTGACTCGCTAGAGACCGTGAAGTCAAGCCATTGACTTGACAAAGCAAACGTTACTTTTAATAATAACATTATTACATTTGGAAAACTCAAAAATACCCTTCAATCAGACGGTCCTCAAAAAGAGCCTAGATGAAATTTCATTTCTCTGCTTATTAACTGTCTTTGGCTCTCCGCCTCCCTCTTTCCTCGTCTTCTCTTCCTCAATTTCTCTGCTTATCATCTTCTATTTTAATTAAGAGAAAATATTGTTACTTGAGTTACAAAAAAAAATCGATGATGCTCAGAGTCTAATCCTTTATTATTCTTCTTCTCGTTCTCTTTTTGTTTTGTTTTTAAAACAATGAAACCTTAATAAAATCCTAAATTTCAATTGATTTTATTTGTTAGGTTAAGAGTAGTGGTTGATTTGATCTTTCAATTGGAGCAGTTTCGGAAAGTGGTTTGGTTTCAAAATTGAGATAATTGATTTGATACGAGATTAATGGAAGAAGTTATACATTAGAGACTAAGGTAACTATTGTTAAGGGGATATTTCATCAATTTATTCTAGGGTTTCAATACGGTGGGTCAATTAAGAGAGAGAAATGGTACTAAAATTTGCTTCTCATGGTGGGAATGTGCTCTAAATAGCACTGGTTAAAGATAAGTGATTGAACAAAGTGGATTTAGTACTTTTCATATCCTTTACTATCTGCTCTTTTCTTTTTGCTTGATTTATCTTCTCTATGAAGTAGCCACACAATCACAGCCACCTTCCATGTCAATCTCACTCTCACTTGCCATTATTTCACAATCTTCCTCCTATTTCTCCTCAACTTCTTCAACATGACAAACACCATAGTAACCATCGTTCCAAGTTTTACCATGTTGTTAAGCCATCATCAACACCATAATCATGAAAAATTCATTTGATTTCTTTCTTGACATATCATCAATTATGTATATTAATTTAATTATGTTTGAAATATACTGATCGAACTTATAGTTGAATGGTGTTAGCTCTAAATTTGCATTTCCAACTGCATATATGGTGATCGGATTTCGCCAGAGAGAGACACAGGAAAAGTGGGAAGATGGTTTTGTTAGGGGTAAACTTGTAAAATTATTTTATTTTTTTAATGAAAGTTAGAAATGATAATGATAATTTGGTCAAACATGATATTTAACAGTCAACCGTTGGTCAAGGTACCAACCCTTAATTTTTCAAATATTGGGTACAAAAGCTAAGTGTTGGACATTTGCTGGGTACCAAATGTTAAACATCCCTCAAAAATACTGGTAGCTGGACCGAATATTGTATAATTAATTAGGATGTTGATTGCTGGATCAACATAAAATTATTAGTGTTTGAACTCGCTTAGAATTATGATTTGTAGAGCATTTGGTTTGAAACCCTAATTTTGATTGATTGTTGATCAATTGATGATTTACTGAAAATCAACTAATAAGTGAGAGAGGGACCGGCTACATGGGATGATGGGCCGACCATGTAGCGCCCAGGTGCTCGAATGAGCATGCACCAGAGCCCTTTGTAAACCAGTTGGTGAAAAGATTACTAAATGCTCGTTTAATTATTATTAAAATAGTTCTCATCTGAGCATTAGTTGGTAAAACCTAATTGTGAAGAGAGGACCGACCAAGGGGTATGAAACCGACCCTTGGTGGTCGTGGGACCAACTAATGGTCGATTGATCAAATTCCAAGTTGTTTGGAAAGAGTTTGAACCCAATATGAATTATAAAAGATTAATTAGGTCAAAATCATAAAAGGGTGTGGGACCGTATTTTGCAAGCCAAAGGGCCGACCTTGGTCGGTCAAGGTAGCATGCACGTGTTACCATGTTGCTCGTGACTCAATTCTGAGAATTTTGATATTTTCTGGTGTGCGTTCGAACAATATTTTGGATTTTCAGAAGAGTTTGATCTTGACTGAAACTCTAGATTTTGCTTGAATGAGCAAGTAGAACTTTGCTCGTGCGACCAATATTTTTAGAATATTCAAATAATGATATTTTAATATTTTTCGTGAGAAGCCCGGATGGTCGTGTGACCATTTGACTTTTTGGCTTTTTGGTAGTTTGAGCAATATTGGAGAAATATGGAAAAATTATGTTTTTTGTTCAAACGAGGGAGTTTCATGAGATGAGAGAAGAAATAATAATAAAATAAGGAATTAGAGAGGCATGGGACCGGCCACGTCCAAGGCATGGCCGGCCGGCCAATGTGCCCGGTCCGGCTGACCGGTTGGCCCGGTCCCGTGCGCGCCTCTCTTTTATTTTTTTATTATTATTTTCCTTTCCTATTCTGCATAGGTTTCCTCGTTCGTCCATATTTTTGAATGCTCGTTAATGCATTTGGGTGCTCACTTATGCATATTTGGGTGCTCGTTCGTGCATTATTGTTAAGTACACTCGCACCATCTTCTCGGGGCTTACTCGGGGCTTGCCTAAATGCCCGGAAAGTGAATATCTATTACTAATCCATGGAATTCAGCTGAGAATAAGCCATGAAACAGAGTAATGCGATAGATTGAATATCTACTACTAATTCATGGAATCCAGCTGAGAATAAGCCATAAAACAGAGTAATCAGATAAATTGAATATCTATTACTAATTCATGTTATCCAGCTGAGAATAAGCCATGAAACGGAGTAATGAGATAAAATAGATTATTTTCTAGGAATTCAATTGATGAATGTTGCGTTAGAATTAATTTATGAATGGCACTATACTAGCATCAATATGCCTAGGAACATTATGTTTATTCGATAATCGAGGTATGAAATGGTAGAGACATCATACTCGTTCTGAATATTTAATTATGTATAGTCAGGGAACATTGAGACATCCTGAAGACGTTAACGCGCTATACTAGCATGCAATATGTCTAGGAGCCGTCCAATCATTATCGATTCCTATACAGAAGTATTGATGAAATATGCGAAGTGTTGAAAGCTCAGTTGATAGGCTTTAAGGATTACATATGCATGCATGCTCTGAGAAGGTGTACACTTAGTCAGAGATTGTGAAATGAGCTTTCATGAATCCTAAAATATGAGTTTCACATAGTGTCTGAAGCCGTGTCAGAAATATGCAATATCATGATTTTACGATTTTAACCTTTGTCGAAAATCCACCATCAACATAATACTGCTAAAGATGAGATATATTAGCTTAGTATTTGACTAGGTAATGTCCTTAAAGTGGTTAGTAACTAAAGTAGTCAAATTTGCTGACCTTCAATCCAAATGCCACCATTGTCTCTAAGTGCATGAATACTAATAATTCTTTTTCTATTGAGTGTCGTGATCATTCTTTTTAATCCATTTTTCTTTTCCGTGTTGACCCCAGTAGATTTTTTCTATGGAATACCATGAACTTAATTCACCATGAAGTTGTTTTATCCGGTTTTTTATTTCAAGATTATAAGGCTTTTTGTTTTCAGATTCAATATCACCAAGGAAATTAGAAGTGTTTTTAAAAATATTACCAAACACAGTTTTCTTCCAAATCCTAAGATCATTTTTCAAGTTTCTTAATTATATTATTCATGTTACTATTTTTTTCTCTACTTTGTTCCAGAGATTTTTCAATCAAGCTACTATAATGTTTACATTCCATCTAGCACCCCATGTATATGTAAGGTCAAGTTCCGTTTTCCCATGTTGGGAGAGTTTCTGAAAAAGCGGGGGTCTAACAACCACACCCAATATTTCGTTTAAGCAATCTTTATGGACTAACTCCAATATAATTCCAAGAGAATCAACTAGACAGTCAGACTCAATCAAGGAAAATATATCCAAGAGTTATATCTCTGTTTCTCAATGTAATCAGCAAATCAAACAGATAGAAATCCGCGAGCCTGATTATTATGAGAAACAACTTGAACGGTACCAAAGACTAATGTTCAAGTGTCAATCAATTTCAATCAATAACCAAAGGTTGGATTTACCAATTGATTGAACTACGCACAACCTGTGATATTTTAATTATATAAACAAATATAATGCGGAAAGAAATAACACAGACAATAGAAGTTTTGTTAACGAGGAAACCGCAAATGCAGAAAAACCCCGGGACCTAGTCCAGATTTGAACACCACACCGTATTAAGATGCTATAGACTCTAGCCTACTACAAGTTAACTTCGGACTGGAATGTAGTTGAGCCCTAACCAATCTCACACTGATTAAGGTACAGTCGTGTTCCCTACGCCTCTGAATCCCAGCAGGACTCTACGCACTTGATTCCCTTAGCTGATCTCAACCACAAATAAGAGTTGCTACGACCCAAAGTCGAAGACTTGATAAACAAATTTGTCTCACATAGAAAAGATTATTTGAATAGATAAATTTGTCTCCCACAGAAATACCTACGAAGTTTTGTTCCGTCTTTTGATAAATCAAGGTAAACATGAACCAATTGATAATCCGGTCTTATATTCCCGAAGAACAGCTTAGAAATATCAATCACCTCACAATAACTTAACTATATGATAGTATAACAAGTTATTGTGGAATCACAAAGAATGGGACGAAGAGCTTTGTGATTACTTTTTATATCTTACCTATCGAAGATAAATATCGATCAAATCTTAGAGAAGATAGCACTCAATACGATAGAACAAAGTAAGATCAGAACACGCAACTACAGAGAAAATAGTTGGGTCTGGCTTCAGAATCCCAATGAAGTCTTTAAGTCGTTAACCTATAATGGTTTTAGGAAAAAACCTATGTTAAAGGAGAATCGACTCTAGTCGCAACTAGTATCACATAGGAGGTGTGGGGATTAGGTTTCCCAGTTGCTAGAGTTCTTCCTTATATAGTCTTCAAATCAGGGTTTGATAACTTTGAAACGAAACAATCAATATTCACCATTAAATGAAACCTTATTTAAGATTCAAGCTAATATATTTCCACCGTTAGATGGTCTTTAGCTTGTTATACACAAATGAAATATACCTTCATTTAGATATGGGTAACCGTACCTAAACGTGTATATTGAGTTGGCTTAATAACAGTTAACCGAAGTTAGCCGTATGAACACTTTTCTCTTAACCTTGTTCATCTTAACACTTTTAGATACATTGATAATCAAATGAATCTAATTGTGTTATTCATAAAGTTGTTCAATTGTTTATATTCTCATAAAAGTATACAAGACACAATTGAAGCAAAATCGGATTGATTCAAAAGAATCAGTTCATGAATATTTTAGCCACGGTTTGCAAAGATTGCATTCCTTAATTTATAAATGTATTTGTTCATGAGTATGAAATCATACTTAACCGATTTAAGAACCTGAACCACTTAAGTTTGCAAACGGGTACGCAAACTTAAGTTCCGAACATTGGTCAAAAGCCGACAGTTTGCAAACGGGTACGCAAACTTTAGCTCCGGACCGAACTCAGTTGAAACCGTTTACGAATGGGTACGCAAACTTGGTTCCTGGACTTCAACAATTAAATCAGTTAGCGAACGTAGTATGCAAACTTAAGTACCCTGACTTAAACAGTTGAATAAGTTTGCGAACGGGTATGCAAACTTCCGGTCCTAAATTCCGTCAAAACAGTTCGTACACTAAGTACACAAACCGTAATGTATCCAGACATAGGTTTTAGTTCTTAACTCTCATTTCAATCATTGAAACATTCTTAGAAGACGACAATAGATGTCTCACACAAACTATTAGTTTATAAGCAATTTTCAAGTGATCAAATGATCAATACGAAACATTTCGAGCCTACATCAAATGACTGTCTCACACAAGTAAGATGTTACCAGGTGATTTTCATATGATCATCTTTTAACTTTTGTCAAGAATAACGATGAACGTGGTTAAAGCAAAAAGCTTTCCAACACATATTTCGTGAAAGATATAAGCGAGTTAAACTCAACTCGAAATATCAAATGCGTATAATGTAAAGTCCATATAGCTATACGACTTAGTCTCAATAGGAGATAGAATATAATAGACTTCTAAGTGATAGATGAGTTCAAGTCTCCACATAGCTTTTGTTGATGAAGTTCCTCCAAGCTCCCCTTAGTAGATCTTCATCTTCAATCGATGAACACGGTGAAGTCTAAAGCTCAACTACACATTCTATCCTAATCCGAGACATAGCTATAAGTAGACTAGAAATCAAGACTTATAGATTTGACAACTAAACTTGACAAACAAGCTTGAGATAGCAACGCTTGCGAGTTCGACCGAGCAGTGCTCTAACAATCTCCCCCTTTGTCAATTTTAGTGACAAAACTATCAATACATATGGATTACAAAATAAATAAACTTTGTAGCTTCTCATCCAAATGCTTGATTTCCTTGGTTCTTCAACATTCCTTGAATTCTTCGTCACTCCAAGTACTCCAGTGATTCTGAACATGATCAACTCAGCATCATTATTGGTGAAGATCCATAGCCATAACAATAAGAAAACAGTTGTTCTCAATTATTGTTACACAGTGTCATAGTATTATTATACAGCATCAAAGTTCAATTGTATCACAACTTTGACCATAATACTATGGTGATATGTATCACTCCCCCTTAGTCAATACTTCATCTCACAATGAAAACCACTCCCCCTTACATAATGATCTGTAAACCATATGTATGTAGTGTGAACTACAAAATAATTCTCCCCCTTTTTGTCAATATAATTGGCAAAGGTACGAAAACTAGCGGGATCATAATGAAATTCTCAAAGAGATTATTCATGACTAAAAGAGAACATATCAACTTTGTTTCGATGATTTCACATAGTCGAAACTTAGTGTATTCATCAAGGAGTTTATAAAAGTACAAGATAACACCTACAATATTCCACAGCCGCACTCCCCACAACGATTTAGTAATTAAGCACAAGTTCAATTAAGAACTCTCCCCCATAAAATGTAATTCCCGAAAGAACAACAAGAGCGACCTTACTTTTACAAGAAAAGAAGGATTTCTTTGGACATTAACAAATCACATGAAAGATGAATTTGTATCCAGAAAACTTAATTAAATTAACCACAAAAGAACCTTAATGATTAATTTAATCAGAAATGCTCAACATAAGAAAACTTATGGAGCCATACAGTACTTTCACGTAAAAGTGGATCAGGGAAAGAACAATACGGCGGAATATTCAAAGATTCATTATATTTTTCATCAAAATTTGCATAATGATACCATAGACTTAATCTTTGACATATAAATCAATAGTTTATCCTATTGTCCATCAATATTTGCATAATGACATAATAGACTTAACTTTTGACATATATTCAGCTAAATTTCTTATGGATTTAACATATTTAGCAGTTTAATTGAAAGATAAAATCATCCAAGGCTAAAATACCATTAAATTCATTACAACCATTAAGAATAACAGTTAACAAGTTCGACATAAGAAGTTCAACAGAAAGTACCAAAGGTAACCAACACAAACAAAACATATTTAACCTACCATCTTATAATAATCCCTAGCAATTTCATTGAACTTTTCAATCAGTTCTGGATAAGCTTCCTTGGCATAATCCAACTGCTCTCCTAAGCATTCAACTTCTTGCTGAAGACGGATGATTTCTGGGTTTGAGGCTGTTGAAGCTCCTGCTGATGTTCCGGTTGAAGTTCTCTTCATATTTTCGATGCTTGCATGGGTTAAGACTTTTGGTCTGCCAAGATCGGTTCCAAAAGCAACAATGCCGAATTGACTGCAAATCCTTGAAATAAGACAAGGAAAGCCTGTAGTCTTCTTAGAAGTTTGCTTTACACTTATCATCTGACGAATGATAAGACTACAAAAATCAATGTATCTCCCTTCAACAATGTAACAGACCAATTCAGCAAGAGACCTAGTCCATATCATTTTGTCAATTGTGCTCGGAATCATGTTAGCCACAACAAGTTTTTCGACAACTTTGAGAAACAACTCAACACCATGAACATCAATCTTGCCATCTTTCCCGGAGACATCTTTATCAAGAAGACGATTTAATAGCAAGTTTGGAGACATCCTTTCATGCTCAAGAGGTGGGAATTGGAAGTTTCCAACCCGGGTCAAGTTCAAGAACCCAACAATAACTTGACAATTCACCACAAAGATTTCATTCCCCACAATAGTTTTAAAAGTGCGGTTGACCAAGTCTGGTTCATGTAAGTTTGCATAAAACTAGGCAGTCCTTTCAACATGAGCAGTTCCCATGGGTTGATAAATTATGCCCCAATCAAAACATTTAAAAAACCAGAGAGATGTTCTACACTAATTTGAGAAGCATCATAGTATCTTTCCATGATAGGCAGTTTCTTGCTATATTCCAAATAAAGGTCACGAGCCTCTTTGCTAACAAACCTAGTTTTCAAACTTGAATCATAATAATTTTCACCACTTGCATTAGCACCCTAACTCTCACCACGATTCAACCTCTTCCTAAGAGCCATTGAAATCAAGGAGAAGCCTTAAAAAAACGATGAATCCAGACATGGGTTTTAGTTCTTGTTAGAGCATTGCTCGGTCGAACTCGCTAGCGTTGCTATCTTATGCTTGTTTGTCAAGTTTAGTTGCCAAAACTATAAGTATTGATTTATAGTCTACTTATAGCTAAGTCTCTGATTAGGATAGAAAGTGTAGTTGAGCATTAGACTTCACGTCGTTCATCGATTGAAGACGAAGAACTACTAAGGGGAGCTTGTGGAACTTCATCAACAAAAGGTATGTGGAGACTTGAACTCATCTATCACTCAAAAGTATATCTACTCTATCTCCAATTTGAGACAAAATTCGTATAGCTATATAGACTTCTATTATACACATTTGATATTTCGAGCTGAGTTTAACTCACTTACATATTTCTCGAAATATGTGTTGGTAAGCTTTCGATTTAACCAAGTTCATCTTATATTCTTGACGAAAGTCAAAAGATGATCATGTAAAAATCGTCTAGTAACATCTTACATGATTTGTGTGAGACAGTCATTTGATGTAGACTCGGAATGTTTCATATTGATCTATCGATCACTTGAAAATTGCTTTGAAGCTAATAGTTTGTGTGAGACCGCTATTGTCGTCTTCCAAGAATGTTTCAATGATTGAAATGGGTATTTTGAACAATTAACCATGATTGGATATAACATAGTATGCATACTTTTATGCTAACTGTTGCAAGTTATTCCAAGTCCATGAACCATCGTATGCATACCTGTATGCGTACTGGTTGGTTTAATGAAAGTCCGGGAACTTAGTATGCATACCTGTATGCGTACTGGCGTAAGTTCACGTCTGAAAATTCAACTGAGTTTGGAAGGTATGCGTACCCGTTCGCATACTTGCAAACCCAAACTAAGTCCGGCCACTTAGGTATGCGTATCCGTTTGCATACTTGAGTAGGTTATGTTCTAAAATCGGTTTGTTCATGAACTAATATATTTATATAATAAGGAATGCAATCTTTTGCAAACCATAGCTATAATGTTCATGAATTGATTCGAGTGAATCAAAATCGATTTTGTTTCAATTGTGTCTTGTATACTTCTATGAGAATATAAACAATTGAACAACTCTAGAACTAGTTTCATTTGAGTCATTTGAACTAGTTGTGTTAAGATCAACAAGGTTGATATGCAAGTGTTCATATGGCTAACTTCGGTTAACTATTGTTGAGCCAACAAGGTGTACACGTTTAGGTACGGTTACCCATATTTAAATGAAGTCACTTTTCATTTGTGTGTAACAAGCTAAGTTCGATCTAACAGTTGAAATATATTAGCTTGAGTCTAATCAGGTTTTCATCTAACGATGAATATTGAATGCTTTGTTACCAAGGTAACATTGATTGCAAATCCTGATTTGTAGACTATATAAGGGAGAACTCTAGCAACTGGTAAACGTAATCCCCACACCTCTTGTGTGATACTAGTTGCTATTAGAGTCGATTCTTCTTTAACCTGGGTTTTTCTAAAACCATTATAGGTTAACAACTTAAAGACTTCATTGGGATTGTGAAGCCATACCCAACTATTTTCTCTGTAGTTGCGTGTTCTGATCTTGCTGTTTTCTATCGTGATTGAGTACTATCTTCTCTAAGATTTGCTCGAGATTTAATCTCCGATAGGCAAGCTAAAAAGTAGTCACAAACATCTTCGTCTCATCGTTTGTGATTCCACAATATCTTGTTTCGCTACCATACGATTAAGATTATTGTGAGGTGATTGATATTACCAGGCTGTTCTTCAGGAATATAAGTCCGGTGTATCAATTGGTTCCTGTTCACCTTGGTTTATCAAAAGACGAAACAAAACTGACAGGTATTTCTGTGGGAGACATATTTATCTATTCAATAGACTTTTCTGTGTGAGACAGATTGGTTTATCAAGTCTTCGACTTTGGGATCGTAGTAACTCTTAGTTATGGGTGAGATCAGCTAAGGGAATCAAGTGCGTAGAGTCTTGCTGGGATTCAGAGGCGTAAGGAACACGACTGTACCTTAATCAGTGTGAGATTGGTTAGGGCTCAACTACATTCCAGTCCGAAGTTAACTTGGAGTAGTCTAGTGTTTGTAGCGGCTTAATACCGTGTAGTGTTCAAATCTGGACTAGGTCCCGTGATTTTTCTGCCTTTGCGGTTTCCTCGTTAACAAAATTTCTGGTGTCTGTGTTATTTATTTTCCGTATTATATTTGTTTATACAATTAAAATATCACAGGTTGTGCGTAGTTCAATCAATTACATAATCCAACCTTTGGTTGTTGATATAAATTGACTGACACTTGAACATTAGTCTTTGGTACCGTTCAAGTTGTTTCACATGATAATTAGGCTCGCGGATTCCTTTCTGTTTGATTTGCTGATTACATTGTGAAACAAAGATACAACTCTTGGATATATTTTCATTGATTGAGTCTGACTTTCTAGTTGATTCTCTTGGAATGATCAATACGAAACATTCCGAGCCTACATCAATTGACTGTCTCACACAAATCATGTAAGATGTTACCAGGTGATTTTCACATGATCATCTTTCGACTTTCGTCAAGAATAACGATGAACGTGGTTAAAGAAAAAATCTTTCCAACACATATTTCGATAAATATATAAGTGAGTTAAACTCAGTTTGAAATATCAAATGTGTATAATGTAAAGTCTATATAGCTATACGACTTTTGTCTCAATAGGAGATAAAAAAGAATAAACTTCTGAGTGATAGATGAGTTCAAGTCTCCACATACTTTTTGTTGATGAAGTTCCACAAGCTCCCCTTAGTAGTTCTTCGTCTTCAATCGATGAACGCCGTGAAGTCTAAAGCTCAACTACACATTCTATCCTAATCCGAGACATAGCTATAAGTAGACTATAAATCAAGACTTATAGTTTTGACAACTAAACTTGACAAACAAGCTTGAGATAGCAACGCTTGCGAGTTTGACCGAGCAATGCTCTAACAGTTTCTAACATTATAGGGGTGTATCAGAGACTACTCTAGTTAAGTGTTCAGTAATAGATTTAGGTAGAAGTTCTAGTTACTTATGATTGACTTCCCTATCTATTCTTTCTTGTATATATTCTTTTCACCTACTCTTTTATTAGACCATGTGAATGGAAGACCAATATAGTTTAATTCTACCAGACCTAAATTCTGTATAAAGCCACACACATAGGCTAAACTACTACACGAACCTTCATTACCCCCTTCTTTCTCATCTTTATTCTGAATAAAGTTCATGTCTTTTATTATATCCCAAAGTTTACTAAAATCACTAAACTAGTTAAGAAGTCTCATTGTTCAGTTCTCATAATAATATTATTATTATTATTATTATATATGAAAGAAATATCTATACTTAAGTTATTTTTGATAACTTGAAAATTAAACACATTATTTTGAAAATAGATGAGATTAACAGATACTCCCTGAAACCAAGATATGGCAGACCTTCGTGATTTACCAATAGAGGGTATACTGAAACAATCTTTAGCATGCAGTTTGTGTAAGCATTTTTCGACCACTGGAATTTTAATTTTAGTTTCAAATAGAAACAACATATCTAATTATGAGTTTGTTTAAATAATTCAAATGATATTTTTTTAGGGAAGCTCTAACATTCTGAAGATTTCAGGATAAAACCTTAAAGTCGTAACCAAATGTTATATCCTCCATAACCATATGAAAAAACAAAAATTTATTGTAAAAAGAAAATAAACTATTCATAAGACATTTCATGAAAATGCAAAAACATGTAGTAGCATAAATCAAAGCATGTTGTATAAATTTCAAGTGAATATGATTTAGGTTAGAGACAAGCATACTGGCATCAAAGAATTTATAATTCAAAGACAGAAATAAAGTTGATAACAAGTATATAAAGAAACTGTATGAGAAATTCATGCTGTCAAGTTAAGATATATTTAAAACATGAACTTTGTAGAAGTTAAAGTTGCAAGTTTTCTTTTTGTTTACCTCGGTTTGCTTCATAGGGAAATGATTATGGGCTCTAGTTTCAGCAGAGGCCATTTCAGGAGTTTCTTTGTTGTTGCTTTCTGGTTCCATAACGTCACAAGACTCACAACTGAGAAGATTTTAACCCTTAGCACATGCAAACTCATCAGTTTCCTTGTTGTTCATCTCAGTTACTGCAGAGATTTCACCAAAGCCTGACCCAAATTTCTATGATTACTTTATGTGTCACTAAGAAGGATCTTTTATGCCATTTCAACCAGAACCTTATTTTCTTCTTCTTCAACTACTATCCAATAATTTGTTTCAACTTCCTTGTTTATTCAGCATAATCATTTATGACAATACTATTTCTCCTTCCCATAACAGCATAATGACTCAACATTCTGAACTGCTTTTTCTTTTGTTTAATCTCTTTAAATTTCCCATTTCCTTCGGCAGACTTTCCATCATTTTCAATTAAAGGAGATTTTCCATTTAGTGCTGTTTTTTTCTTCAAATCATTAGCAGTAGTAGTTCTTTTATTCCCAATAACACCAACCTTATCATCAACACTAGCAGCATTAATATTACAATCTTTAGTAGTATTTTTTTCCATTAAATCCATCATTAACTCTTCCATATGTACTTTGAAATTCTTCATAATTTCCTTCTTTAAAGTCAATTTTTCTCCTCTTGCTTACTCTATTTGAATAGTCTACTTTATCAATCTCACTGTCATAAATTTGAAAACTTGCAGCAGCTCAAACAAGGGAGTCAACTTTTTTGCATCCTTGAGATTATTTCCCATTAAATACCATAGCAGTTTCTTTTTCATCCTGAACGAGGACTATATGAAAATTCTTTTTATAATTTATTAGTCTCGGTAAGCATTTTTTTTTGGAATGTTCTTCATCCACATGCCAACAATCTCTGTAGGCTTCATGAGGAATCCCTAAGAAGAAAATTCCCAATTTGATTGTTTCTATGTCACTACCATCCACTATAACAACTTTTACTTACTGATGAACTAAAACTTTTGTTAAATCGACTGTAACATGCCTTTATACTCTCCTTGAGCATTGGGAGGACCAATTAGAGTAAGAACTCTTCCAAATTTATCCGCAATTTCCTTTGCAACACAACCTCATTCAACTAAATCACTTCTAAGTTCAAATCTAATCCAGTAATATTGAGTCGTGAAATCAACTTGTTCTAACTTAGCATCACATCACTACTCCAAATGCGCATAATAATAAACTTTCCATGAACTTTTTTTGGGATAGATTAGATAGCAGCAACAAAGTCACCTGTATTAGAAAATCTGGTGATGAAAATTTCAGGGTCTGCTATTTTTCTAACAACGAGTCTCCCTCAGACCAAGCCATATTAATAGCAAAAGCCATTTCACTCACCTTTAAGCCTCTAGGATCATCTTTAATCTCTTTGAAGATCTTGACAATCACTCTAGGATACCTTCCTTTGTCAATTAAGATAGCTGCAGTACGAAGCAATTCCACATAATATCTAAAAGGGTCAGACAAAGGATTAACCTGATCTTGCAGCAAACCGATAAAATGAGTAATATAACTATGTGTTGGAACATCAGACATTGTTTCTGGTATGTGAAGATTGAAAAGAGAGTAATTGTTTGATCAAAGTTTATGAAAGAACTTTTGAAGATGAATTTGTTTTTATTTTCTGTAAGTGTTGTGAACGAAACTAAAAAAAATGTGACTTATATAAACTCTTTCCTTGCATACGAATAATGAATTAGAGCTTCTGAAAATTCTTACCACTTGTAATGAACGAACGATGTTTCTAAAGTTATATGAGATATAACCTTTGGAAAATGACACAGAGATGAAAAAATCTTCTTTTTTCATTTACACAATCTTTAAATCCATACATGAATTGGCTGTAATAATTATATTCTTCACATGCTTTTGAAAACTTGTCTTGAGATATTTGATTCCTTACTTGCACTTGTGGCAATTGCGCCGCCATGGAGAGGAGCAGACCATAAGAATTGTATCTCTTCCATTTTTCTCGAAATCGAGCAACCGATCTGAAATGGCCTCAACTGAGCATCATCTCCAATAACCCTTTCCTTGAAAATCATTGAAAACAAGCAATTTAGAATTAGGAATTTAAAGATAATTTTGCACATGATGGGTACTAGACGAACTAAGAAAGAGAATTAAGCAAATGAAATTCCGAAAGGAATAAGCGAAAGAATAAATCGAAAAGCCAATTTGGAAAATCAATTTAGAAACAGAAACAATCCTAATCAACTAGACAGAATAGAGAAAACTTAAACGAAATGCAACCCTAAACCTAAATTAACCAACTAGAGCAAAAGCTTGAAAGCTAAAAACACAAGATTTGAAAAAACTTTAAGATTTAATCTAAAAAACTTAGATGAAGAAGAAAAGAAGAAAGAAATCGATTTATGAAGTCCGAATCATAAAGTTTTTCATATCAATTAAGCGAAAATTGAGCACCGAGCCAACTCGGTTCCGATTCATAGAGCCTTTTTTTTTCCTCTGGTTCCAGATATTGCCGTTTCCAATCTCTTTAGAAACAAGTGTAAGTGGTTATGGTAATTTAGCCGGTACAACATAACATCCAACAAGTCAAGATTTAAATTTATTCAATACTCAGGAGATCTGGAAACCACTTTTGACACTAAAACTCTGGCCATATTTTTCCATTGCTCCTAACTTGCAAAATAAGATTCTTTGAAAATCGCAACAAGGTCATAACTTCCATTCTTAAATTAAAAATTTCTCCATCCTTATTATATTAGCCTCAATTTCTTTTTGTTGCACCGATTGTTTTGTACCATTAGATAAATAAAGTTTATCACTTTTTCGTTGATTGGATTAAAACGATTCGACAATCTTCAGTAATCACTATTCAGAGGTTACTTGCAACTGTGCAGAAAATCTTAAGGATATTTATGCAAAGTGTAAGATGGATTTACCGTGCGCAATTGATAGTATCTAGCGTATGTAATACATAACTCTTGCGAATCGAAGCATCTTCCTCAAAAGTAAATCTGAAACCACAAACTCTGAGAACCTGGGATGATGAATGGCATTTTTGAAATAAATTGTGAGATGATCAAACTATGGACACCAAAACCATAACATATAGCCAAGCGGCTATTTTTTTTCACCCCTACATGCAAAACATCAAATTTGCTTACTCGACTAGGCTCACCCTACACTAACCCAATTTAATTGTTAATGTGCTTTCCTTATTTTCGGTTTGTCTCAGAGCACAACACAAAACAACGAAAATAGATTCGGATTATTTTCATTAAAAATAAAATAAATAAAATGAAAAACAACTACAAAAGCCCTAAACACTCCAAAGGAGGTGTAGCATTGTCTTAACATCATTTTTTCCCGTCTTCTTCTTCTTCTCTCTCTATTTTTATTTTTTTTCTTCCCCTCTTTTCTTCTTCTTCTTTCGTCCTTTTTAGGTTTTCAATTCAAAACCTCAACAAAAGTTTCCCCCTTTTTTTCTTCTTCTTCTTCTTCTTCCAAGCCCTCTCCATCCCTCTTCTCTGTTTGTTTTCATTTTCTAAAAGACTCTTCCTTTACCCCCTTACCTCTCTCTTTCTCTCTATTTTCACACATTTTTTTCCTCTAAGAAAACATGAGTAGCCTTTCTAGGGTTTCAATCCCTAACACCGTTAAGAAAACGATCCAAAACATCAAAGAGATCGCTGGTAATCACAGTGATGATGAAATATATGCAATGCTTAAAGAGTGTTCTATGGATCCAAACGAGACCACTCAGAGACTATTGTATCAAGGTATATACTTTCCTTTTCCATTCTAAAATGTCTTTCTTTTAAAAATTATGTTTCTGTTTTAGGTCAAGATTTTGCTCTTTATTCTTGGGTATGATGTGTTTTTATGTTTAACCGAGTTGTGATAATGGGTTAATGAATCTCTTTCCGTGTTGCTGTTCACAGAGGAAAAACTGAATCTTTAGCAGCTAAATACACTAGGGTTATGTTGTGAGTCTTTTGACTTCACTTATTATTATTTTTTGCCTAAAATTGGTTCCATATTTCACTTTTTTTTGCCCTAATTTCAAAATTGGTAGAATTGAAATTATCAGAACGGCTCTTGTAACTTGGAAGTAGATGCTATTATTCTCCTCTTTGTAGTTTTTTGGTGGTTGTTTGATGCACTTGCAGTTTTTTTTTTATCCATCTATTGTTCTTACACCTAGAGTACTTTGTGATGTGATTAGTGCCTCTTGTGTTTGCAATCTCAAAACAAGTTATTGGATTGCTATGCAGATACATTTCATGAAGTCAAGAGGAAACGTGGTAAGAAAAAAGAGGTAACCCTCTCTTCTTAACTCTTTTCATTGAATATAAGGTACCTAGTGATAACACTAAGCTTTATTTAAGGTTGTATATATTCTGAACTGCGTTTGAAAGACCCATTCTTGGAATCATTTTTAAAAAGTCACTATATTTACATGATTGGAGGTGGACACAGGGAAACTCCGCAATCTGTTTTTTCTGACAATAATATGTTATCTGTTAAATGTCTTAGAGAGGATTGGATTCAACACATGATTATTTTGTTTAGGTTTACATATGTGAATCTGTATTATTAGCTTAGTGTAGTTACGGTTATTCGTTCAGGAAGTCTTCAGCGCTACCTATTTTCTACATGAGGGTTGTGATGTCAAGTCTGTTGCATTTACATTGATGGATTTCACCTTTGAGATCTACTTCTGATTCAGAACAAATTAGCTTCTTTGATCTTAAGCACATAAAGACATTACAAATGTCTTTTACTGAAGGTTTTCTTCGAATCATTATCAACTTAGAATGTATGCTTATTTTTTATTGCAGAATGTGAACATCAGAGAGTCTGCAGATTCTAGGTGGAGACTTGGCCCCCAGGGACGAGGAGGTAGGAGTGGGCGGGCAAACGATTTTCCTCGCTTCAACTCTCAAGGTTCAAATTCACAATATATTTCTAAGCCATTATTTAGTGTCGGGAAACATGCTTCTGTTCCTTGGTTTTTATTATTTTCTAGCTCATTTGTCTCATTTAGCTCTAGGTCCAGATGCTGGTGTTGGGAGAAATGGTATATCTGCGAAGGAAAATGGAGTCAACCATGGATCAGATAAAGCGGGTATTCTTGATTTGCCGGTTTCTCAGGAAACAGAAAGTAAAGAAACATCATTTGTAGCAAGGTAACTTTCTGTAGAGTTTTCTATGAACAGTTTCTTTTTGATATAATGCTTTGTGAGTTTTTGTGTGTAACTAGCGTTTGATTGGAATGTGAAAGGGTTATAATTACATTGGTTATTTATTTACAGTTCTCTACCAGGGATGGCAAATGGAAAAGTTAATACTCCTAACGGGAGTTCAATTCTTGGGCCTCCCTCACAGATGGTCTCAGGAGGTGGTACAAACTTTTCTATGAACTTCACTAAGGTAAGGAATGCACCAGAACCACATGTTAATGGAAAAACTGCACCGCCATCTGGAGTCAACATTTCACGTGAGAGGTCTACACCAAATCCCAAGCACATTGTACCACCACCATCTGTGCTTGGAGTTTATTCCTCGGCTTCAGATCCTGTTCTAGTGCCGTCTGTATCACGAGTCCCTGGTGCAGTAGGAACGATTAAGCGTGAAGTGAGGGTTCAACCTGCAGCTGTGGAGCCTAATTCAGATGTCCCTACCGAGACTATATCCTCTACTAGTCAGGAGATTGCCGACAGCTCCCAAGTAAATAAAGTTCCACCTCACAATCAACTAAACGTTATGCTTATTTGTTATCTGAAAAACCAAAATCAGAAATTGATAACTCCCTTCTATATATGCATTGTAGAGGACAATAAAATCTTTGGGAGTGGAAAACAGCCAGCAGATAGAGTTGTCAGAACCTTCTTCTTCACAAGGTGGGTCAACCAGCAGGCCATCATCGAATTATGGTAGTCGCTCGCAACAGATATCTGGCCCTCAGAAAGGTAATAGTCGATACTTACCAGTGTTTGTGCTACTGTTTCAACTACAGTTCAGCAAGGATATCGTTCCTGCATGGAATATGTTAGTATACCAGCTCGAAGAGCTATGTTCTACTAAAACTAGTGATTGACAGTCAGTAATGTTAAATTATTGGGTATTGATTTTCAGTTTTGTTTCCAGCTGTAGGCCCTGGTAGGGAGTGGAAAGCAAAGCCGATGAATTCTAATGCAGCTTTGCCTTCAGGGGAAGTTGCCATGTTAAAGATTGAAACTGTTACAGACGAGGCTGGTGTTGAGTCAGTGCCTGTACTTAGTGAATCTGCATCCGGAGATGCAATTGTGCCACTACAGAAGAGGCTAGAAGAGGTGCATTTCTCTGAAAGTCAACATGTTATTATTCCAAACCATCTCCATGTCGCTGAATCTGAAAGAAGTGGGTTCAGTTTTGGAAGTTTTGAAGCTGGTTTTGGCGTGACAAGCTATATTGGTGGCCATGATGCTGAAAAGAGCTCTACACAGTTGTCTGAATCCCCTCAGGAAACTGAAGAAATTGCTGAAGAACCTTTCTCGAGGTCAGTAAGCATAGCAGCTCCCATTTTCCATTAGACATGACTTTAATGGGCTAAAGTTTACTCATTGGTGGAATTAATGAGCTTATAAAGTTGTTACGTGCACATTTTACTGATACACTACCTTTTCGGTTGCATTGATCGGATGATTGGAATGTTGTCATGAAATGTGTTGTCAGTTGTGAATGGACTGGCTACAGTCGGATACCCACTTCGTAGGACCAATTTCTTGAATGAATTGCGCTACTCTTGCTGGACCCTTGGATATCTCTAGTAATTTTTTCTTTATGTGTTTTCATGTTATGTGCTCTGGACTTGAAGATCTTCTCGTATGTTTTGTTTCTTTCTTATCTGGGTGCAGCAATCAGGAGACACCCGAAGATGCCTTGGAAGGAGACAATTCTGATGACTCACAGTCGCCCAAGGATGTGGTAGAAAATGCATCACCTGAAGAGGCCAATGTTTCATCTTCTGCTGTGTTGGATCACGACCAGCCTAAGTTAGAGACCGTACCCCCTCCAGGAGGTCCTCAATTCTCAGTGGTTCATACTGTTCCGACGTACTCCACTTTTGGGTTGATGCCGCCAATGTTAGGAACCCAGTTTGCGCCCTTCGATAGCTCTGACCCCCAGGCACGTGCCTTTGTCGTAAGCTCTCCATCTGCTCTCTGTCAGTATTTGATACGTATTTCCATTCCTTTGTATCATCCTCTCATGATGTTGTCATCCATTTGTCTTCAATGAGTTTCTTTGGGGTTCTGGAATTTGTTTTTATGTCAGTTTCTTAGCTTTGGTCACATGATTATGACGTTGTAGTAGTTCTACTCCCTCCGTCCCACTATTAATTGACCTA
>JAJJMB010005364.1:698540-762409 GCA_023531105.1 Papaver atlanticum | reverse complement strand
TCTCACAGCTTGATCCAAGCGTTAATCTTGATTTTGATCTCTTGGTAACTATTCTTTCGCTCATACCTTTCTATCCGTTTTAATTGACCGCGCTTTCATATTTTCATCTGAACTATTCTCTTTTAGGATTCTCGTCGCCGCTTAGTCCAAGCTGAGGGACTTTCCGAATCTAGCAATATTATCCAAGAACTTCATCGTCAAAATTCCAAGTTGGTGGCTGCTCTTCAAGCTGAATCTCTTGCGTCCGAAAATCTCCGCAATAAGAATCAAGAACTCAGAGGTATGCTTATCTTTCTTTTGTTATCCACTTAAAAGAAATATGTACTTGTGTTCGCATTTTGAGTTTCTTCATGCGTATGTTAAGACTTAAATCAGAAGCGCGTTATGGAGAGATTTAGTTATCAATGTTCTGTTGAAGATGCTCGCACGGACAATGAGAGATTGCAAAATCAAATAGATCAATTAGTTAATAGTCACTCATATTCGCTTGATCAGATTGAGAACCTAAAAAAATGAGAATCTTCGTTTATGTAATCAAAATGAATTTATGGGTTCTCAAGTATCCCATCTTTCTGGATTGTTGCATTGCGCTGATTTAAGACATCAAACTCTATCAGATGAAAATCGGGTCCTGATCGCAGAGAAGCAATCTTTTTTGAAGATAGAGGCGATGTTTACGCGCCAATATCTTATTCTTCAGAAGACTTGTAATGATCACGAGGAATCTCTTCGCATACTGAGAAGTCAGCATGCTGAATCTATGAAGAAATTAACCTTGGAGAATGAAAAGATCATCCAAAGAAAGATAAATTTGACCGTGAAGATGAATAAACTTCGAGAACAATATACACAATTAAAGGGGTCTCATGACATCCTGGTTAAGGAAAACGCTTCTCTTTCCCAAGATGAAAAGAAGATTCGATCTCGCCTCCAAGGCTTAATTGGTGATGATTTTGATAAGGTTATGGAGGATATGGAAAGTAGTGGTCTCGCTTTATCTCAATACCTTATTTCGCAGAGGGAAGGTAGTCACATTGAGCTGACTGCCTCAGTTTGCTTGTTGATAATTATTTTCATATTGTAGCTGCGAAATTGTCGCCCTGATGATAATTTGATATCTTTTTTTGCAGTGTCTGAGAAGTCATATCAATCTACCATATCTAAGTTGAGGTCCGATCTGGCTAGGGTTCATAAGGAACACGGGAGACTTTCAGTAGCGCTTTCTTCGTCTCGAGATAGAGCGAATAAGAGATGTTTGTATCTCGAACGTTTTATGGAGGTTGCCGTAGAGAACACTAAGAAGAGTGCCGCACATGAAGCTCATGTTAAGGCTCAAACTCTCGCAAACCAAGTTTTCCTCAATAAGTCACTTCCTTTAGTAGATGTGGAGCCTTTCGATGTAGATGAAGATGAGAAGCTTCCCGAGCCTGACAGTGACTATTATTATGATAGCGATGCTGATGAAGGTGGAGAGGATAAAGATGGAGAAAGTCTCGTTCAGGAGGATCAACCTGAAAAAGATGGATCTGGTGGTCGTCTTCCTAAGGACCCGAGCTTTGGTGTTAATCCCAACGCTGAGACTGATATTGAAGAATCCGTACCAACTCAAAACATGTCTTCGAATGATGTCTAGCTTTTTTCTTTCTTCAGTTTCTTGTGCGTCTAGATGTATTCCAACTTTGAACTATGTATTAGAGAAGCACACTTCTATTTCTCTACTTTTTTTTTCTGCTACTTTTGTGTAAGATTGTCTCTAACAAGGAGAATAATACCTCCTTCTTTGTTATTCCCATACTTGCCTCTTATTATTTGCCTTGTTAGAAATATTCTTTGTCTTCTCATCGTGCAGTTATATCCATGCGTCATTTGTTATTTCGTTGTTTCCTGCAAAACCATGTTTGTTTCGATTTTGTTTTTCTCATGATGTCTTATTGAGCCTCCCTAATTAGAGGTCTTATTTTGCCTAAGATATGATTTGCTTTTGTGCGGAGAAATCGCAGGCGGTCTTTACATTTTCATGTAATGACCCATTGATTTCGCCTTATCATCTTCTCATATTATTTCCTCTACAGGATGTATTGATGCATCAATACGATAAGTCTTATTACTCCCGTGAGTAAAAAGCCTCATGATATTGACGTCTTCGACACAATTCAGCTCCCTAATAGAGGGTGTCGTCCTTATATTCCCCCTGACTGCCCCTTCAAGGAAGCTTATCCCTACCGGGTTAGGGTGGGCTCTTCCCATCTAGTGATGCAACAATCAGTTGTTTTCGCGGCCTCTTATCCCTATGCCGTTATGGCTTGTGGTTACGAGACCGCACCCTAATTAGGGTTTCTTGAGGACCGAGTGCATCATAGTCAGGACTTTCCAAGAGCGGCCAAGTACGCTCCAAACTCCTCAGGCACTCTTGACTCAACCGTGTACCTCGACGCCCTGATCGTGTTTCTGCACTCCTTAGGAGATACCTTCTCACCTTAATCTTTCGACTAAGGCGCCTCTCCTGGATGGGCTTTTATTTCACCCGAAATCTCCATGACTCAGGTTTCAGGGTCGGTGTAGCTTTCCCCCGAGTCATGCTTACTAGGTTTTCCCCAATTATGACATGCATTAGGTCTTATCATTGCCTCTTGCTATTATGCGAACTAGGGTGCACGCCACAATTGGATGCCTAGCCTCCCTAATTAGAGGTTTTACTTCTGTTTCCTTCTATTAAGGTCTTATTATAAGGTCTTATTTTTGCTTTTTTCTTGAGACTTTTATCATGTATGAAGAAGAGAAATCTTTCATTTTTATTCATATGTTTGATTAGTACATCTCTGTTGGGTATAAAAAACTTTGCATCTTTCCCACTTTCTTCAACTTCTTGTGCTTTATTAGATTTGCCTCTAAATATTTCCTTCTTCAGGTGTGCGAATACTACCGCATGACCTATGGATAGTACTTCTTATAATATAGTCTATTCCATGGATGTTCAAGTCTGCGACCTGTGCTCTTCCCTTCAGGATCTATCAACTCATATGCTCCATTTCCAACTATCATCTTTATTATGTAAGGTCCATCCCACCTTTTCTCCAGCTTTCCATCTCCTCCTTTCTAATAAGGCGGTATTTCTCTCAGCACTAGCTCTTCTGGCTGAAATTCTCTTTCTCTGAGGCGCTTATTATATTCTCGAGCCAACCTTTTGTGATAGTTTTTCATATGTTGCAGAGCAATTTCTGTGTTTTCTTCTAGATCATCGAGTTTTGTTAAGATCAAATCAGTGTTTAGATTTTTTTTCCCATGCTTCTTTCTTTGTTGTGGGAATAATGACTTCAGTTGGAAATACTGCCTCAACTCCATATGTTAGACAAAAGGGTGACATTCCTGTAGCTTCTCTTCGCGTCGTTCTGTATGCCCATACTGCATTATGTACTTGTTCGCACCACCCTTTATTGTATCCTTCCAATTTCTTCTTCAATATATCCGTAATTGTTTTGTTAGTTGCCTCAGCCTGCCCTTTTCTCTGCAGATATAAAGGAGTTGATTTTCCGCTTTGGATCTTAAATGTGTTAAGGAGCATCTCTATGTTTTCGCCCTCAAATTGCTTTCCATTGTCGGAGACTAATTGCATAGGTATTCCAAATCTACAAATGATATTTTCAAATATGAATGTGAATACATCTCGATCTCGAATATGTTGGACTGCTTTCACCTCTTCCCATTTTGTAAAGAAGTCTGTTGCAACTATTAAATATCTCCCCTGTCCCGTTCCTGGTATAAATGGACCTACAATGTCTAGGCCCCATTTTGCAAATGGCCACACACTTGTTGATGAGTTTAGCGCCGCTCCAGGTGCATGTATCTTTTTTCCATTGCGTTGGCATTCTTCGCATCTTCTAGATACCTCTTTTGCGTCCTCATACATGTAGGGCCAGTAGTACCCTTGTATCTTTGTTCTGTAAGCCAACGACCTTCCTACGCTGTGGTTCCCAGCGTCACCATAGTGTAGTGCCTTCAAGATTTCCATTCCTTCTTTTCGTGTTAGACATCTAAGTGATGGTCCAAGGAAGGATTTTCGGTAGAGTACGCCTTTTCTTAGTTCATAATTTGTCGCCCGACTCTTTAACTTGTGCGCCTCTAATATGTTTCTTGGGACTTCTCCTTTTTCCAGATATAAATGGAGTTCGGTTCTCCAGTCTGCATCTTTATTCGCTTGTCTTTCCTCTGCGTCTTCTATTATCATTACGTCTGCGTCTTCTTCCCCTTCTTTGTTAATTGAAGGGAAAGAGAGCGTCTTTATCTTTATGTACCTTGCGGTAGGATCTACTAACATAGAAGAAATGAATACCAGTGCGTCTGCGAATCGATTATCTTTCCTGCATATGTGCCTCCAACTTATGCTTTTGATTTTTGCTGATAGTTCTTCAACGAGTTTCTTGTATTTTTGAAGAGATGTTTCATTTGTACTATACAACCCTTGTACTTGGCGTATTACCAATTGTGAGTCACTAGTTATTCTAACCTCCTCTAACTTCATTTCAATTGCCAGCTTTAATGCGTGCACCACTGCTTCATATTCAGTTTTATTATTAGTGGATGCGAACTCCAATCTAAATGAGAAGGCCATCCGTGCTCCTTTTGGTGAAATGAATACTATCCCGATTCCGTTTCCTTCTCCATTTGATGATCCGTCTACCAATATCTCCCACCTATTTGAGTCACTTTCTGTTAGCAAGTCTTTAGGATTTCCTTGATCTTCATCTATATCCATCATTTCTTCTACACCTTCGTCTTCTTCTAATGGAAATTATGCTAAGAAGTCCGCAATAACCTGGGATTTTGGTGAAGATAATATCTCGTACTTAACTCCAAATTGTCCTATTTGTGCGTTCCATCTTTCTATTCTTCCTGATCTTTTCGAATTCTTCAATACGGACTCGACCGGTACTTTTGTTAATACTTTAACTTTGTGAGCCTGAAAATACGTGCAGAGCTTTTGTGTTACATAAACTAATGCGAGGATCATCTTTTCGACCTTTGTGTAATTTTTCTCTGCGGAATTATAAGTTTTACTTATGTAGTAAATTGGCTTTTCAACTCCTCTATCTAGTCGGAGCAGTACGGCACTTAACGCATGCGGTGTTGATGCTAAGTATATTAATAGTTCTTCTCCCGGCTCCGCTTTCTGTAAAATAGATAAATTCATTAAGTAATCCTTAATACTTTGCAGTGCTTTCTCGCATTCTTCTGTCCATTCGAATTTTGTTCCTTTCTTCAAGATGTTGAAGAAGTGGTTGCATTTATCTGAGGAGCGCAAAATGAACCGCCCTAACGAAGCTAGTAGCCCATTCAGTTTCTGCACGTCTTTTATTGTTGCGGGTGATGGCATATTACGAACCGCTTGCACCTTCTATTGATCCACCTCAATTCCTTCTTTTGATACAACGTAACCTAATTTTTTTCCCGATGCTGCTCCAAAGATGCATTTTGCCGGGTTTATCTTCATTTTATATTGCCGCATCTGTTCAAATATTTCCCTCAAGTCTTCAACATGTTCTACTGTCTTTTTACTTTTCGGTAGCATATCATCCACGTAGACTTCTAATGTTGTGTGCACCCATTTCACGAATATCTTTTCTACCATTCTTTGATATGTTGCACCTGCATTTTTTAAACCAAAAGGCATTCTTGTATAACAGTTTAAACCTCTTGGTGCGAAGAAAGCCGTGTGTTCTTGATCTTCCTCAGCTAAAGGGATCTGATTGTATCCTGAATATCCATCCATAAGTGATAACCTGTCGTTACCTGATGCTGCTTCCACTATTTGTGGTATATATGGTAGGGGGAAGCTGTCCTTTGGACATGCTTTATTTAGGTCGCTGAAGTCGATGCAGATGCGTATGCCTTTATTTTTCTTGGGTACAATTACCATGTTTGCTATCCATTCTGGTTACTTTGCTGGTCTTATTATTCATGCGTCTAGCATCTTTTGTAACTCTTCTTCTATTTGAGTATGACATGTTGTTGCTATCTTTCTTATTCTCTGCTTGAATGGCCGTGGTTCTTGTTGATGTCTAACTTATGGCATGCGACAGAAGAGTCTATTCCTGGCATCTCGTCCATTTTCCATGCGAAGATGTCTTTATATTCCTGCAAGAGGTTGATCGTATTTTCTTCTTCTTCCTGGCCCATTTTAGTTCCGATTTTCAACATCTTTGGTTCTTCTTCTGTCCCAACATTTATTTCTTTTGTTGGTTCTGCTGAGGTGAAATTCACTTTTAGTTCTCCTATTGGTGATGGTTCTTTTATTTTATGTACTGGTTCACCTTCCTTTTCCGGGATTTCGCTTGGTATTCCTTTTCCTTCTTGTGCTCTTATCATGTATATCCTTAATTCTTCTTCTTTTTTCAATTCTCTTGCCTTCCTCCATCTATCTTTTCGCTTCTTTGTGCGTCCTTCATAACTCTTTACATCTATTTGATTGCATACTTTCGCATCCCTGGTATATCCTTTGATTTCGCCCACTCCACTTGGTATTGGGAAACGCACGCACTGATGAAGAGTTGACGCTACTCCTTTTATTGCATGTACCCATGGTTAGCATATTGTATGGTGATTCTATGTCCACTACGCACAAGGTTATTTGCGTTTCTATTTCTCCCAATAATATTTGCATGGTTATTTCGCCTTTTGGTTTTGTTGTTGTTTTATTAAAACCATGAATGTTGTATGTTGAGAGCGTCATATCCGCGTCTTTGTATCCCATACTCTTGAATGTGCGGTAAAATAAAATATCCACCGAACTACCTGTGTCTACCAAGGTTATATTTATCGCCCATTCTTCTGATTCTTTCGCGCCTTCATTTCTTTCTTTTCGCTTTGCAGTTACTGTAACCACCAGGGGTTCTGCTCGCCTTAAATTTTCTTCGGTATCTCATCTATTGTGAATGTTATCTTCTGCTTTTCCCATTCCTTCAAGGGAGATATTTTTTCCACCGTCATGATTTTCCTTCCTTCAAAGTCGCGCTTGTGTATTTTTTTTGTGATTCCTGCATGAAAATCAATGATAACCGTTTTTGTTATTGAGTTACATTTTATACTCCTGCTTCCTTCTTTTGCTCTGATGATCCTTATTGCTTCTGCTTGGTTCCTGCAAGTGTTTGTCTGCTTGATCTGTTCTTGGATCTTTTTGGAATTGTTATTTCTTTCACCCATCTTTGCGGAATCAACAATTTCACCTCTTCTTCTGCTTGTTATTTTTCTTAAAACAATTTCTTCTCTCGACGAATTAAAGAACCTAAACTGTTATGAATGAAAATCACTTTTTGAGACAGAATCTTTTAGTTTGTTTTTATAGATCTGAACTTTTTCTTGAAAGAATTTTACCAACAGGGTATATCATCTGGGCTGTTTTCTAGCGCCAAAATGTAGTTGCAGGAAATCCTATAACCACACCCTATTGATAATCTATGAAGTAATCTAAGAAACCATCATGAAATACTCAAAATCTTTTATTAAATCTTAGAACAATTACAAAGATGATGAGGGAAAACCCTAACTTGGGAAGCAAATAACTCTCTCTCTCTTAAATATCTTATCTTGGCTCACCAAAAGATCTCTCCTTTTACAAAGACGCTCGGCCCCTTATATAGGAGTTTACATAGTGGAGGACAGCTAATAAAGCCCCTAATTTCGGATCTGACGTGCGTCAATGTTGCGTAGACTTTATCATTGACGCACGATTTCTTCATTGCCGCACAGTTATTCACACTTTCCTCGTGATATGGTGACATCACCTGGTTCGTCATCTTGAATATGTCGTCTGCGTTCCTATTCGCTTGCTACCAATGGAGTTATTTCGCATATTAGATGAGTGTGCGGTATTTTGTACCCACATACAACAATAGCCCATCGCAGGCCAATAGGTCTAGCCGTCTAGGCAAGATGTGCGCAAGGCGAGTTTAGGTCTAATATATGCCTGTAGGCGGGTTTTAACCTATAACTCCCATTAAACTTGAAGCTTTATATTATGACTTGGCTAAAATAAATTTTATGCTTGTAGCGGTAGAAAAGGTTTGCCACGACATAATCCTGTTGACTTAGATTCAGAAAGTACTTGCTCAAATACAGATGGAAGTGGCCAACAGGAACATTAAGCTCTCCCATCAGCTCAAAGAGATTGGAATAACTCACTGGAAGGGAAAATTATATTTAGCCAATGAGAAGCATTCTAGGTAGAAGAAGGCAACCAAATGACAGTTGACGACTAAAAGACAAACAACAAACGAAGAAAAACCACCACCAAATGGTCCAAACGGACCAAACCTACCAAATATTATCAACTCCATAGAAAAATCTTCGAAATATACTATCTGGCGATCTGGCAAAATTCCATGGATACTTTGTAGAGTCGTATCCTTTTCACGAAATCAGGCCCCTTTTGGTCCATACAGAACCCCATTCTGAAAGACGGGATAGATATTTTAGATGTTTTCCCAACCCCACTCAGCAATCACTATGCTTTTTCTTTGATAATTTGGTGAAAACCATTTCCTTTTCTTTTTCAGGCAGTGAGCTCACACAAGATTCCAGCTCTTTCTGCGGTTACAAAATTCAATTTATGTTATAAGATTGTTTATTCTGAACGGAATTTCAGTCTTGAGTAACAGAAATGAGAATAAGACTATCAGTTTCATTTTCAGTCAGTAACCACCAACTGTTCTTCTTCCGGGTCCATCATAATCGCACCCCAAACGGTCTTTCATAAGGGCAAAAATTGTCACAGGACATTTTCTGATTTACAAGCAAACGTGTCGGCATATATATCCACGATGCGTGGACCTTTAAGGGTATTATAGTCATTAAATACTCGCACGTTGGCATTACTTTGTATCAATCATTTCGGAGTATGGCTGTCAAATAATTTACTCTTTGATTCTGCAAAATAAAATCATTCCATTCTCTGACTACAGCTTCTGTGATCAGAGATAGGGATAGAAAAAAATCTTAATAAAGAGAGGGAGGGAGAGTCCTGGAACATGGCACTTGTACCATATGATTCAAAAGAGAAATCTGATACTAATAATTCATCATCAAACCTCCCTTGGCAAGATATGTTTAGATCTGCTTCAGTTAGAAAACCTGATGATTTAGTCCAACAAAGTAATCCAACTTTACCACAGAACAATAAACCACCGAGAAGCAAAAAATCAATGAAGAAAAGAGAAGAAGATAATGAGGAGGAAGAAGAAGAATCTGCCCTGAATGGTTTAGATCCCCAGGTACGTTTAGCACTATACATAGCTATGGCTCATGCTGGTTTGGCTTTTGCAATTTTCTTACTGTTTGGTGTTTATAAGTTGTTAGAGGAATATCTAAGACCAATACAATGGGCTGTTTTATGTTCAATTCCGTTAAGAGGTATTCAGGAAGCACTTGTTGGATTTTGGTCTGAACCTTTGAAATTAGGTCTTACTGAGACAATTTTAGCAATTCCTGTTGCTGTTTTTAGGGTTTGTTTTGGTACTCTAATTGATATCAGGAATGCGTTTATCCGAACGATACTGCGTCAAAAGAAATCGGAAGTATCAGGGAAGAGAAGAAATGGTTTTTCTAAAGTGGTTAGATGGTTGGTTGCATTTGGGGCTTTTGTGATTGTGTATGAACAATTGGGGGGTTTTGGGGCTTTGTTGCTTCTTGGGTTTGGATTTATATTTGCTTATGGTAATGTTGATTCTACTATGTCTGCTGTTTCTTCATTTAGGAGTAGTAGTTTCCGCAGGAGTGCGATGACTGCTAGTTTAACGCGTGGAATTTTGAAAAGGTTGAATACTATTGTGGCTATTGGTTTGATTGTTGCGATGATTTTTGGGTTTTTGGCTGGCGGAGTTTTCTTTTCTTATAAAATGGGGGTCGAAGGGAAAGACGCGGTCATTTCGTTGAAGTCACACTTACAGACTAGTAATTACACGGAGAGGATGGGTGTTACAAAATGGATGGAAGAAAATGATGTTCCTGGGTTAATGGATAAATACACTGCACAGTTCTATGAGACTGTGTCACAGCAGATTGATAGTTATGCAATGCAGTATAATCTGACCGAATTTGTAACCGGGATAAAGCATTTTGTGATAGCTCCAACTGCAGTCAATTCATCAGGTTCTTCAACAGCTTTGATGAATCCATCTCCGTATACCATAAAGCTTGTGAGTCTGAGAGAACGGATCAAAAAGCGAGAATGGGGGGAGATTTATACCGAGGTGGATGCCATTTTCAGGGAATTACTTATTACTAGGGAGGATTTGATTGACAAGGCAAAAGGGTTTGCTGTTCAAGGGATGGACGTGTCAAAACGTGTCTTTGCCAGTAGTAAGTCTGTTTTAGGTGGTAGTGCGAGTCTAATGTTCTCAGTTGGCAACTCAATCATCTCTGGAGCTGCAGGGCTTTTCAACTTTGTATCTCAATCAATGGTGTTTTTCTGGGTTTTATATTATCTCATCACTTCAGAGTCTGGTGGAGTAACGGAACAAGTGTTGGGTATGCTTCCTATTTCGAAAACAACAAGAATCCGCTGTGTTGATGTTCTTGATCATGCTATCGGAAGTGTGCTTTTGTCTACAGCAGAGATTGCTATTTATCAAGGGTGTATAACATGGCTTTTATTTAGACTCTACAAAGTACATTTCTTATATATGTCGACTCTTCTTGCTTTCCTCAGCCCTTTACTGCCGATTTTTCCATCTTGGGTTGCAACAATCCCTGCGGTATTGCAATTGGTAATGGAAGGTAGATACATAGTGGCTCTTTTCTTAGCAGGGGTTCACTTGGCACTCTTAGAATATGGGGCATTTGAAATTCAGGAGGATGCAACTCTTCAGAGTTCTTATCTTACTGGTCTTAGCATTATTGGTGGGATGGCCTTGTTCCCATCTGCACTGGAGGTAATTCTCTATATCCTTGTCCTTTTTGTTTTACTTGAATTGATACGCTCGTGATTACTACTTTTACATATTTTCTTGTTTACGCTCGAAGTCACTACTTTTACGTATTTTCTAGGTTCATTAACGTACAACTCTTGCACTCACCCATAAGCAGCATTGTTTGTCCTTCTCTACTTTCATACTGGTTTTCATCTCCTTGTTTTCTCATTCCCTTTCTTTTTATGGTGATTTATCATCATGGTCAGTTAAATCCTGGAATCTCCGCCTTATCTTAGTTTTCTTCTGATCCTGAAGATGTTTCTAATGGTGGTTGCCTGTTATTTTACAGGGAGCGATAATGGGTCCACTCATAACAACTGTTATGATTGCTATAAAGAATTTATATGCGGAGTTTGTTCTGGCAGAACCCAAAAAAAGTGATGAGTAAATCAGACATTCAGTTAGTTGGTTCTGGTGCGGGTTTCCCAGTTTGTGTGTGTTGTACTTTTCTTTACACTCTTGTAAAGAGTTCATTCTCCTTCATTTGAGGCAAAGATGATGGCAGAGTGAAGCAACAATGGCGCCAGAGGGGTGAATAGGTTAATGTTTGGTTTTACCGTTATTGGTCACACCTTCTCTACCAGACTCTGTAAATGTGCTGTGTATTTATGATTCATTTCCTCAATCGGTTGATCATACTGTATCATCATTTTTAGGGCGTGAGGATTTTGTATTGAAAACGCTACTCATTTTTGGGTCACTCAATCCTCGGCTACTCTTGTCTCTGTAAGGTCAGCTGATGATGAAGCTCATGGGGATTTTTATTTTATAAGAAAAAAAACTTGTACATTTGTCTTGTTTAATAATTTATGATATGAAAGCAGTTGTATTGTCAATGTCTTGAACGATCTACACACTGAGCTTGACAATGTTGTGTAAGAATTAGAACTACACGTACACCTAGCATTGGTTTCCTAATCCAAACATAAATCCAAAACATAAAAATAGTATAACTTGCACCGAGTTTCCACACCTAACCCGTTTCACCAGGCCAATTTTACAGCAATGTGCAAGACGGTCGGGCATAGTAGCCAAGTTTTAGAAAGTCTTGTATCTTAAGGTTAGGCTCAGTCCTATGGTGTGCTGATCTAGCCGTCAACTAGGATAACTTCCTGTTCCAATTTAGCATGCTAGACGCAGAATAAAATAGGACTGGGCGTTCAACTGTACCGTGCAAGAATCTGGCGCCGGATGGAACAACGTTTGACTTGACTGCGCTGAACCAAACAACGCTTCCTCGCTTCAATATTGCGTTTTTCAACTCTCCTGTCACTTCAGTTTGCTAGTGATTTGTACTTTTATAGCCTGTAAGAGTGCTATAGCATGAGCATGCCTCTTCACTTTTAGCCTCTCCTCACACCCAAGGCTTCGATCTCCTACGTTGAGTGTAACGTTTTGTCAAAGTGAATTATGCACCACATACTAGTAATGAATCTTATAATATTGCCCGGTCTTGACCATGCATGCCGTGCAACAAGCCACTGTCGTAATAATATGTCATATCACTCTAACTTTGCATTTGCAGCAATCTGTCCCATGACTCTCATTATTAAAATATAAATTTCAACCTATTCCTGCATCTATCTGTGCCTATAAATTTGCACTGTAGTGACCAGACATTTCAACAAATAGTAGATACTAAATTTCTAAGGCCGAACTCTGTCCGCGCTGGTATATTGCACATTTCCATTTAGCGCAAATGTCCTGGAATATTCCAGGTTGCGCTGAACCATTCCGCGAAAAAGTGATTTTGGCTGCGCTGAATCATTCAGCGCAACTATTTCGCTTCTAGTTCACCTGCGAGCAGATGCTAGGAGAGAAAACTAGTGTTAACAAATAGACAACACTTTTTTTTTGAACCGCAACACTTTTTGACTAATCTAGCAGCCAAATCTAGCCCATAGGACTTGGCCTTATATCTTGCTATTTCTAATTTCCAATTTAGATCGGATCTTCCTCTATATAAACAATAAGATTTTCATTTATTTGCTAAGCTAAGAGAGAATTTAAGATGGAAACAGATCATTATGTTGTTTTAGGGTTACCATCAGGTGATCCAGGGAAAAAATTAACTGATGCAGACATTAAGAAAGCTTATAAAACCAAAGCCCGAGAGTTACATCCAGACAAACGTCCTAATGATCCTAATGCAAATATTAATTTTCAGAAGCTTCAAACATCGTACGACATTCTTAAAGATGAAATAAAGCGTAAATGCTTTGATGATCTATTGCATTTTCGTGTTCAACGCCAACGTCAGTCATCACAAGTTGATTCGAGAAAACATACTAGAATGATGGTTGATCTTCATGAGAGAGAATGTGCTTCTAAACTAGCTCGAGAAGAAGGTGACAGATATGCTTGGAATTGGATAGAAAATATAGAAACAACTTTAGAAATTATAGGAAATAATAATCTTTTTTGGGGAATCAATTTCGGCCGTTATTGCTGCCTGGGAAGTTTGCGAAGAATTCTCCATAGCTGATGAATCTGATAAGTAGCTCTCTTATTGTCGTGAAAGGTGTTTAGGTATTTTTTTTTTCTTGATAAGTAAAATCAATCAAAGAAATAAGGAGTTATACATAATGACTTTGTCGAGAGTTTAGGCTCCCGATCTTGTCTTTGTTCAAAAGATCAAATATAAAGCTAGGAGGGTCTCCTTGAAGGTTACAGGTTGTAATTGCTTTGGTTTTGCTTGTCAACGCAATTGCCGCCTGATTGGCTTTCTTAGTTACATAGTTAAAAAGAAATGACTTATAAGGTTGGTCTGGTCTCAAAAAGTTAATATCTTTGTTGTTACAAATAGATTTAGCCTGCCATTCCATGTTCCATCAGAGGTCTATAGTCAATCTGATGAGGTTGTTGTTGCTTGTGTCAACGATAGTTGTTGACTCTTCCACGAGAAGTTCTCATTTCTAAGCTTCAACCACTGCTAGCACCTCTTGTTAGAGCATAGCTCGGTCGAACTCGCAAGCGTTGCTATCTCAAGCTTGTTTGTCAAGTTTAGGTGATCAAAACTATAAGTCTTAATTTCTAATCTACTTATAGCTATGTCTCGGATTAGGATATAATGTGTAGTTGAGCTTTAGACTTCACGGCGTTCATCAATTGAAGACGAAGATCTACTGAGGAGAGATTGGAGGAACTTCATCAACAAAAGGTATGTGGAGACTAAAACTTATCTATCACTCAGAAGTCTATTATATTCTATCTCCTAATGAGACTAAATCGTATAGCTATATAGACTTTTATATTATACACATTTGATATTTCAAGCAGAGTTTATTTCGCTTATCTATTTCTCGAAATATGTGTTGGAAGTTTTTTGCTTTAGCTACGTTCATCATTATTCTTGACGAGTTTAGTTGGAAACAATTTATTTGTTGGAAACTAAATAATAAGTCAAAAGATGATCATGTGAAAATTTCCTTGAAACATCTTACATGATTTGTGTGAGACGGTCATTTGATATCGACTCAGAAAGTTTTGTATTGATCATTCGATCACTTGAAAATTACTTATAAGCTAATGGTATGTGTGAGACAACCATTGTCGTCTTTTAAGGATGTTTCAATGATTGAAATGGGAGTTTAGAACAATTAACCTTTGTCTGGATACAACACAGTATGCAAACTGTTTGGTATGATTCAGGTCCGGAAACCTTGTTTGCATACCAGTATGCGAACGGTTTTAACTGTTAAAGTCCGGGAACCAATTTTGTATACCAGTATGCGAACGGTTCTACTTGAGTTAGGCCCGGGACGGCTGTTTGAGTACCCATTTGCAAACGGATGGACAAGACCAAGTCCGGATACTATAGTTTGCGTACCAGTTTGCAAACTTAGTGGTTGAAGTTATAAAATCGGATTAAGTATGTTTTCATACTCATGAACAAATACATTAATAAATTAAGGAATGCAATCTTTGCAAACCGTGACTTAATTTACAGTTACGAATCAATTCGATTTTGTTTCAATTGGTTCTTATATACTTGTATGAGATATATACAATTGAACAACTCTATTGGTAACACAATTAGATTCATTTGATTATCTTTCATTATTGATTGATCATCATATTTGATCTAGAAGTGTTAGATGAATATGGTTAATACAAAAGTGTTTATATGGCTAACTTCGGTTAACTATTGTTGAGCCAACTAAATATACACGTTTAGGTACGGTTACCCATATCTAAATGAAGGTATATTTTATTTGTGTGTAACAAGCTAAGACCATCTAACATTGGAGAGATATTGCTTTGGTTTTAGGCAAACATAGCTTGAATCTTAAATCAGGTTTTCATCTAACGGTGAATATTGAATGTGTTAGAGCATAGATCGGTTGAACTCACCAAGCGTTGGTATGTCAAGTTTGGTTGTCATATTTTAGCGTGTCAAAACTCATCTAAAGTCGCTTGATTATATACTACAGACAACTTCGTTTAGGTTAGACTAGAAAGTCTAGGAATGTTGAGACATACAAGTATTACTCCGAAGACCTGAAGAATGTGAAGAAGTATCGAACTACAACGACGACATAATCCTTCCACTTTAGGTTAGTAATATTGACTTGAACTGTTTCATTCTTAACGTATCTTTCAAGTCGTGTTATATTGAAAACATAACTGCGAAGCTGTATATACTGTACATATTATATAATGCTCTAGTAATGTGACATGGTCATATTTGTATGATCATAGTATTAGGGAATTAGACTACGAATTATAACACTTATCTTTTGAACTTCGTAGATATGACATAGACATAATCTTGTATATATTGTTATTATTATGTGAATGGGCTATGGTGAAGATTTCATCCTAGGAAACAATGTTTTACATTCGTTTAAAGGAAGTACATTCATGAACTTTTTTTGTGAATCGAAAGGGAAATCATTAGGATGATTGGTACGGCTATTCATTGTAAATCTTTGGATTACCAATATGTGTGAGATGGTAGAACCGATCGGAACTATGTTATGAATTTTGGTATAACTAATCACAATGCCTGACTTATGATTTGGTATGACTAGTTTTTATTAATTGGTGTAACCGATCCTAAGTAATCACCATGAGATGGTATGATCGATATTTGTAATTAGTGTGACCAATCTTAGTAATTGGTGTAACCGATCCTAGTAATTGGTGTGACCAATCACAGAGTATTGTGTAATAGATCCTTGTAATTGGTAACCGGTCCTAGTAATTGGTGTAACCGATCCTGGTAACTGGTGTGACCAATCACAAGCAATACCATGAGAATATGGTAACCGGTCTTGGTAACTGATGTAACCGGTCCTGGTATCTTGTGTGACCGATCAAAAGTATTTCCATATTGAGGTATAACCGATCCTAATGATTGGTAGAACCGATTGAACCCATATATGTGATTTGATATTTGATCAATCACATAGTTATCTTGGAATACAGGTCAACCAATTCTAAACTTGTTTGGAAGTGTGGTATAACCGATTCTAAGAATGTAAATCCATGTAAATATGAATAAGGATTTACAAAGAGATGTTAACATAATTTGAACACGTACAATAACTCTTATCATTTATTGTTCAAAGATATTCCTTAGTACTCAAGGAGATCGTGTGCCGAAATTAATTGAGAATCTTTTAATTAAGGTTTTTGGTTTTATATGCTTTAATTACCAGCAATTAAATGCATATCTCTAGAGAATAAAAATTAGTAATGTGTATTTACTAATTGGAGATTTTCTATTAAGAGATTTCGGAAATTTTGGACAAGCATTTATTGGAATTAGGAAAACCGAATTTTGCTATTCATTGCATATCTTGAGAATATTTTCGGTTTTGGAAATTCCTTGGTGACCAAACATCCTTGGTCTATAAATACCTAAGTTTGCATTTCTAGCAAACTATCATAAGAGCAAGGCAAACTTCATTTCTTGTTGTTTCTGGTGGAGCCGTCAATTCGGAGAGGAAAGTATCCTAATTAGGTGAAATCTCTTATGACCGCTCGTTTAAAGACTTATGTGGGATCAAGAAGCTCTACGAGTACCGTTGGTGTGAAACTAGATAATTGCAGTGTTATTAGTTTTCAATTAACTTGATTGACTAACGGTTGTAGAAACTTTGATTGCACTTAGTTTGTTTATTCTTGAGAAT
The DNA here is from genome assembly GCA_023531105.1 of Papaver atlanticum. Classification (NCBI taxonomy): domain Eukaryota; kingdom Viridiplantae; phylum Streptophyta; class Magnoliopsida; order Ranunculales; family Papaveraceae; genus Papaver; species Papaver atlanticum. Next base: position 745,311 of record JAJJMB010005364.1, on the reverse strand, counting down.
CTTCTCTTCTAATATAAGATTCACTCAAACTAGATCGAAGTATCGACGGGATCTTTAGAACTGTTTGTATATCTAAAGACATCTTGTGATAATCCATTGTTAACAGACTCCATTCTATGTGTGATTGATCATAAGAGATTCAAGTGGTGTTGTGCAGGTTTTTATTGAAGATTAAAGAAGATTTGAAGACGAAGAAGATTTCTTAGTAGTTTTCATATCTTTTTGTGTGCACAAACCTTGATCAGCTGGGATCCAACTAGAATCAGATTTATTTGATTGATTAGTTGCGTGAGATCGGCATCACTTTATATTTTCTTGTTGGAATCTATATTGATTGATTGCGAATCTAAACTTAACTGCTTTTGTAGTTATTGGATAGATTGATCTAACCAGGCAAAGGAGTTTATTAGATTAAATGGAAGAGCCTTTGCATATGACTTAAGATATCTTTATCTTGAAAGAATCAAAAGAGTTGTTACCAATCATATTTGTTGTTCCCTTACTGTTTGGAATACAATCCAAAGGAATTATACTAGTGCGTGCACTCATTGAAGTCGGAAGCGCAGGGAAACTAAGTGAACTAGGGGTAGTTGCTTGGTCTCAACTATACGAAGTTGGTGTAAATTTTGTATAGTGGCTTAATTCTGAGAGTATTCAATTCTGGACTAGGTCCCAGGGTTTTTTCTGCACTTGCAGTTTTCCTCGTTAACAAAATCTTGCTGTGTGATTTACTTTTGTTTTCCGCAATTATATTTGTTTATATAATTTAAAGTAAATTACACAAATGTTAACTCCACATTACTTGATAGTGATCCTATAGAGTTTGGTTAAGTCCGAACCTATTATCAAGTAACATACTTCGTTGTCGTATTGTCTCGATCTTGTATCCATAGTCAATCACACAAGTTATCTCGTTGTTGTATTGTCTCAATCTAGTATCCATAGACAATCACACGAAGTGTGAACCGATTAGTTGTATTATCTCAACTTTTTCCATAGACGACCACTTTCGGTAGAGGACTTATAGGTTGAAACAAAAAGATTGTGGTGTATTTGGGTATCCTCTTCTTTTCAATTGGTATCAGAGCAAGCAAACACGAAAAGATCTAACAATATGTGTTTGGTGCGATCCAACCTATAAGAATTGAATCCAATGGATGATTCAGTTAACATACCACCAAGATTTAATGAGACAAATTACCCATTATGGAAATCTGCTATGAGATCTTTTCTTCAATCCCGAGATTTTAATACTTGGCTATTAATCGAAGAAGGTTATGAACGACCGAAAGTGGAATATTCAGAAACTGAGTCTAAACTGTTATCGTTCTATATGTATGAAAAAAGAACTCTCGCAAAGCAGAATTCAGATGGTTTGAATGCCATATTACATGCAGTAAGTCATGATCTTTTACATCATGTCTCTTCATGTAAAAATTCTAAGGAAGCATGGGATACTCTTGAGACTGTATTTGAAGGGAATGATTCAAAAAGAGAAGCTCATCTCCAATCCCTCTCTTCTGAATGGGAATTCCTTAGAATGAATGATAACGATACCTTCGAGGAGTTTAACGCTAAACTTTCTGAGATTGTCAATGCTTCTTTCTTACTTGGAAAGACTATACCTTAAAAGGAAATAGTATGCAAGATTCTCAGATCGTTACCATCCAGATACGAGTCTAAAAAACATGATATAATAGAAGATAATGATCTTTCTATACTTTCCTGAAGCTCTCTTGTAGGAAAGTTAAAGATCTTTGATAAGAAATTCTGCTGAAGAACAGAAATGTTGGATTTAATGTCTCAGATAATACTAATCAATCTTCGAAAGAAGTAAGTATAAATCATACTATGTAACATTGTCCAAAGGATAATACACTTGTTGAAAAAGAGCTTGACTCAACAATTGTACTACTAGCACAACGGATTAAAGATGTTTTATTGAAACATAAATCAAGTCCTGACGCATTATCATTTTGTGAAAAAGGTAATAGAGAAATCCAATGTTTCAAGTGCCGTAGGTTCGGACATATGGCAAAATATTATTCCAGCAAAAAGGCTCAGAAGTGCAACAAGGCTTATGTTACTACTCTAGATGATATTCCTGAGGAGAAACCCTATGAAGGAATATCAAGTTGCAATGCACTTTTTTCCAAAACTAACAGTGATCTTTCTAATGAGTCTAATCAACTTTTAAAGAACTGTTTTGAAAAACTTGAGTTGGAGATTAAGGAAAATCTAAAGTTAAATAGGGAACTTGATAACCTTAGAGAATCCTTGTCAGATGAAACTCAAGAGGCAAAGTTTGAGCAAGAGAAACTGATTGACATTCCTAATCAACCAAAGTTGTAAGAAGTTAACAATGGAAAAGGTAATTATGTTTCAAGATCTTATGATAATATGTTGAGTTCTTTATGTGGGAGAGATAGCCACATTGCAGACTTCTATGGGAATCTCCAACAAAATAAACTCATCTAGGTACTTCGTAAGCGCAGAAAGATTTTGAAGGCTGGTGAGTTCATTAGATCTGGAAAAGAAGTTGCAGACTCTTGCAATTACAAGACAAATAAAGAACCCAAAGTAACACAACCTATTGTGTTCATAAATCATCCCAAGGATGTCTTTGTTACCTGCGGTGAGATTAATCCTCACCTCAACACATACTGATTGTGTTTAAAAATTGCATCCGCACTTGTTACCCAATTTTTTTTGTGAGGATGCATAAAATATTTTACCTTTGGGATAAATATATTTGGTTTCCATAAACCAAATTATATCTCCCCTTGATTTTCTCCTAACCTATATATATTCTTCTTGTCCGAAAGAAGACTATCCTGCTTCAATGGAGAAATAGGTGAAAGAAGGATCATCTTTAGATGATTTGGTACTATGTGCATCGGTTATGACTTAAACTTAAGATGTTCTACAACCTGATAATCTTCAATATTCTCTGAGAAAACAGATTCTTACTGTTAGAAGTTGTATTAGGCATCATGAGCTAATGATAAAGGATTCAAAAGAAGTACTTGCTGATATTGAATCTCAATTGTTCGAGATGAACAAACTTTCTATTGGAAAGGAAAGTGCTCAGAAGAATTTAAATCCAGAATTCGACGGTGATCTTCACAAGTCACGTGATTAAAAGATAAAATAAACATCAATGTTTTTTATTTAATTCAATTTGTATAAGGTCTATTTTGAATAAAACTATCATTATCTATGAATAAAATTATTATTTTATAAATTTTCTTATGATAGTTACCGATTACATAGCCTGTGAATGAATGTTTATACTTTTGCTATGTGTATTCGGTTTATGGGATGTATGATTTCGGTTTTCATTAACCTTAATATTCGATCTCATAATGATGTGACCCTTATGGTTTGTGTGGCTTTTTGATTTAGCGGGATTAAGTTCTAGCCCATGTTGGTAGGCTTTATCAAAGGATCATAAGGTGTTCCGATTGAAACTCATATGTGAAAAGTCAGAATATGTTGAATCAATTTATGTATACATGAGTTGTGTTTAGCATAACATATGTGTTTCGGGTTTTCAACTTTTGTTATTGGCACGCATTAGTTAAAACCGATTCAACCTTTCTCTGGTAAAGGTTGTTTTTGTTGTTGTTCTTTTGTTTTTGCGAGGGGATGACAACACACTGGGGGAGAGTTCTTATTTGAACTTGCACTTAATGACATATCTTTCTGGGGAGAAGAGGCTGCGGAATTTGAGGTAACGGATTTGTTAGTTAAACGTTTTCCTTTTTAAGAAAAACTTGTTTATATTACATATATTTTGCTTTTGCTTAACAAAATTTCGGTACAATTGATATGTTCCATTATTATGTATGGATGTGTGTGTGTATGGTTCAATTGTTTCCGGTTAAGAAAAACTGTGTCAGTTTATTTGATTTATTGTTTGGTATCTTCTTTATTGTTGGGTATCAAGTGTTTTTGCTTAACGAAATTCGGTGCAATTACGGTGCTATAATGTCTATGTTTGTTTCAATTGCTTCCGGTTAAGAAAATAATTATGCAAGTCAATTTATTTTGGTTTGTATGTATTGTTTATGGCTTAACAAAAATACGGGATCAATTGTTTAGTCTAAATCGATTCTGGATAAGAGAAACTAAGTTAATTCTTATCTTAGTTAGACTTATCAAATTGGAGGTTTCGGTTATTCAAGTCTAATCAAATGCCTTGACAAGAAAAACTAGTTAACTAACCTAGTGTTTGTCTTGTCTAAAGAGAAAGGTCTAAGTTATTGTTTGAATAATTGGAGCCTGATGAGAGAAATAAAGTTAATTCTGATCTTTATTTTGGTCTTATCGAAATAAGCCGGTTGTGTATGCGTAAAACATATTTTTTGATAATCGCGGTTTAACAAGGGAGTTAAGTTTCTTAGTCGATTTGTTAAACTATTAGGGAAAATTGCTTCAGGAAATTGTTTCCTTGATAACATATTAAAACTAAATTACTTGTAGTTTCGGTTTTAATATTGGTTATCTAAAGTGGTATGTGAAACCTTCGTGCTTAACTTTTATAGGTTGTTTACAAGTCTTTTATATTTGTAAGATCCTTTCGGTTTGTCCTTTATTTTGTGACAAAAAGGGGGAGAAATATATGGAGTAAACAAGTGATTTTCAATCACTAATGAAAGGACAATTGTGCTTAAATGTTATATCTAACGAAAGAGTAAAGCATTGACTAAGGGGGAAAAACATGCCATATTGCTGTTGTAGTATTCTGACTACAAAAAGGGGAATAACAAAGATGTTCGGATTGAATATTTACCTTGCTTACCTTTAGGGGGAGTAAAAGCTTTTGTTATTCAAATGTCAACAACGACATTTATTGATTGAATATATGTAGGTTATTGTGTTGTTGAAACTTGGAATCAAGCGTATGTAAAATGAATTCTTATGTAATTTGTTTATCCATATGTAATAAGAGTTTTGTCACTAAAATTGACAAAGAGGGAGATTGTTAGAGCATAGCTCAATTGGTATGTCAAGTTTGGTTGTCATATTTTAGTGTGTCAAAACTCATCTAAAGTCGCTTGATTATATACTAGAGATAACTTCATTTAGGTTAGACTTGGAAGTCTAGGAATGTTGAGACACACAAGTATTACTCCGAAGACCTGAAGAATATGAAGAAGTAGCGAACTACAACGACGACATAATCCTTCCAATTTAGGTTCGTAATATTGACTTGAACTATTTCATTCCTAACGTATATTTCAAGTCGTGCTATATTGAAAACATAACTGTGAAGCTGTATATACTGTACATATTATATAATGCTCTAGTAATGTGACATGGTCATATTTGTATGATCATAGTATTAGGGAATTAGACTATGAAGTATAACGCTTATCTTTTGAACTTAGTAGATATGACATCGACATAATCTTGTATATATTGTTATGATTATGTGAATGGGTTATGGTGAATATTTCATCCTAGGAAACAATGTTTTACACTCGTTTAAAGGAAGTACATTCATTAACTTGTTTTGTGAATCGAAAGGGAAATAATTAGTGTTAGAGTACTGCTCGGTCGAACTCGCAAGCGTTGCTATCTCAAGCTTGTTTGTCAAGTTTATTTGCCAAAACTACAAGTCTTGATTTCTAGTCTACTTATAGCTAAGTCTCGAATTAGGATAGTAAGTGTAGTTGAGCTTTAGACTTCACGGCATTCATCGAATGAAGACGAAGAACTACTCAAGGGAACTTGTGGAACTTCATCAACAAAAGGTATGTGGAGACTTGAATTCATCTATCACTCAAAAGTCTATCTAATCTATCTCCTATTTGAGACAAGAAGTCGTATTGCTATATAGACTTCAATTATACACATTTGGTATTTCGAGCCGAGTTTATCTCTCTAATCTATTTCTCGAAATATGTGTTGGTAAGCTTTCGCTTTAACCAAGTTCATCTTTTATTCTTGATGAAAGTCAAAAGATGATCATGTGAAAATTTCCTTGTAACATCTTACATGATTTGTGTGAGACAGTCATTTGATGTAGACTCGGAATGTTTCGTATTGATCATTCAATCACTTGAAAATTGTTTTGAAGCTAATAGTTTGTGTGAGACAACTATTGTCGTCTTCCAAGAATGTTTCAATGATTGAAATGAGGGTTTAGAACATGTAACCATGATTTGATATAAACATAGTGTGTAATCACATTTGTGTAAAGTCCAAAATCGGGAACCATGGTATGCATACCCGTACGCGTACTGGTTGGTTATTGAAAGTCCGGGAACTAAGTATGCATACCCGTATGCGTACTGGTGGAAGTTCAAGTCCTGTGAATTTCTGCTGGAGTCTGGAAGTGTAAGTGGTATGCGTACCCATACGCGTACTAGCGTAACCAAACTCAGTCCGGCTACTTAGGTATGCGTACCCGTTTGCATACTTCTTTAAGATTTGCTCGAGATTTATTCTCCGATAGGCAAGATTGAAAAGTAGTCACAAACATCTTCGTCTCATCATTTGTGATTCCAAAAAATCTTGTTTCGTTAATCGATTAAGATTATTGTGAGGTGATTGATAATACTAGGCTGTTCTTCGGGAATATAAGTCCGGTTTATCAAATGGTTCCTGTGGTAGACATATTTATCTATTCAATAGACTTTTCTGTATGAGACAGATTTGTTTATCAAGTCTTCGACTTTGGGTCGTAGCAACTCTTTGTTGTGGGTGAGATCAGCTAAGGGAATCAAGTGCGTAGAATCCTGCTGGGGTTCAGAGACGTAAGGAGAACAACTGTACCTTGATCAGTGTGAGATTGATTAGGGCTCAACTACATTCCAGTCCGAAGTTAGCTTGGTAGTAGGCTAGTGTCTGTAGCGGCTTAATAAAGTGTGGTGTTCAAATCTGGACTAGGTCCCGGGGTTTTTCTACATTTGCGGTTTCCTCGTTAACAAAATTTCTGGTGTCTGTGTTATTTCTTTTCCGCATTATATTTTGTTATATAATAGAAATATCACAGGTTGTGCGTTAAGATCAATCAGTTCTGGAATACGGCTTTTAGGTTGTTGATCGAATTGATTGACACTAGAACATTGGTCTTTGATACGGTTCAAGTTATTTCTCTTATTCAACCGGGCTCACAAATTCCTATTTGTTTGATTGCGGATTGAATTGAGAAATTGAGATATAAACTCTTTGATATACTTTTATTTAGATTGAGTCTAACTGTCTAGTTGATTCTATGTAAAGTATATTGGAGTTTGTCCATACAAATTGCTAAGCAAAATATTGGGTGTGTTTAGACTCCCGCTTTTTCAATTGGTAGCAGAGCAGGCAAACACGTTTAAGACCTCATAAGTCTGTGTTTGTAGCGATCTGACTCTACGGAAAATAGTGTTATCTCTGACAACGCAACACCAGTTCAGAATCACACTGATTTGGTTCAAAGTCTTGAGTCTTCTGAGAGATCTCCCATGTCTTCTCCTTTGGATGAATCTGTATTCAACTGGGAAAAATGTCTAGATGAGGATGATCTTTCGGATGAAAGTGATTCAGAAGAGGGACAAAGTTTTGATGAGGAAGTCTCTCAATATATCAAGCTCTTTGACCATATCTTAAAAGGAAAAAAGTTTACATTTTGCTTGGCTATATATCTGACACCTCTTCTTCAAGAGAACAGGAAATTGAGAAAACTCTTTAAGGGTTATGATTATGGTTACAAACTCTTACAATCTACTGTGAAAGATCGCGAAGAAGATGTACGTTCAAAAAGGTCTGAATGTGATAATCTTCGTCGAAATCTCTTTGTGTTGAAAGAAAGACTTGCAGAATCTGAAGCAAGATATGACTCTCAACAAAAATGTTTTAACGACATAGAAATCAGTCTTCTCGCCAGAGAAAAACAATTGGAGGCTGATATAGCTGCTGCTCGTAATAAGGTCAATTCACTGGAAGAGAATCTAAAAAGATTCAATGCTATCTCTAGAAAATTATCCTCTATGCTGGGAGCATGTAAAGAACATCGTGATACACGTGGTTTGGGCTATAAAGGAATAGACGCTCCAAGTACTAGTAAGATAAATTTTGTCTGTGCTAATGAAAAACTCACTAGTTAAAAACCTCATTCAGCAGTTGATGTTCCTAGGAACAAGGATTGTCCACCTTCGAAAATAGCTTATACGAGAACGGTCAAGAACATTCCCTACAAATGTTATTATTGCGGAAACAAAGGCCACCTTGAAAGGAGATGTCGTTTCCGACCGCGGAATGAAAAACTTCATAACATTCTTATATGGATGTCTAAAGAAGTAATTAAACCTGTTTCTCATTTTGCTGGAGTAAAAGGTCTTGTCTGTAATCAAGAAAAGTGTTGTGATGAGCCAATTCTTGATTATAAATATGACACAAAACCTGCCTACAATTGTAAAGGGAAGAATGTCATATGGACAACTGACTCTTCAAATTACTCTGTGAAGAAAAAAAGTCATCAGAGGAAGAAGAAATGTTCAATCTCTTTTCCTCTCTCTGAAGAAAGTCTTGAATCTAAAATGTCTGCTCCATACTACATTCACATCAATAATCGAGTCTCGGAGCTCAAGACGAGTATAAACAGACTTAAACGAAGCATTAAGAAGGCAAGGAAGGCAGCAGTTTCAGGTACCTCTTGTCCTCCTCTGTTTAATTCTCGTTCGACTAACCCTATTGTTTTTCCTGAAAATCGTCATGAAGGAAAAAGGGAAGAAGTCAAAATTCTTGATGAGCAAAATGCTCATCAAAATACAACTTGACTGCTCAAAATAGCATCCTCCTTGTAACTGTGGGAGGATGCTCATAATTCTCAAGAAGTTCTTTTGTCTTGAGAAAGTAGTCTTTGTTGTATTATTATCATTTCTTTTAATGATGATCATACTACTGTTGATCCCTGCTCCAGTACTTTATTACATGTTGTACTATAATTGATCAATAACCCTTGAGAATCTTTTTTTGTTGTTGCGTGCCTTGAAAAATTCGTGTACTCTTCCCATTGACGAGTGAGTTGTTGTTTATCAACAATTATCTTATGTTCTTTTGAGCTAAGACTGTCTGGAAATCTGTTTAGAATGTGTCTTTTATTTTATCAAAAACTACTTCTAAATTTGGCTCCATCCTCTCTTGGTCTTGGACCTGGTTTATAACCATAAGTGCACGGACACCTGACCCTTACCGAACGTATACGAGTAACCTTAGGGTTTCCATATTATGCACTCATATATATGTATCATGTTTTTCATCCTCTTCTGATACATACACGTTCCGTAATGCCAAAAGTTCTCCTGAATTTTTGTGGTGTGCACAATGGATGGATGCAATAAGGAAGACGAAGTTGAGAAGGGAAAGGCTATTGAGTTTCACAAGAACCCTGTTTTCATAACCTTCTACCATGCTGTTGATCATGAAAACAAACTGTCAGTTCAGATGTCATCTCAACTGGTAGGAAATCTTCTTCGATATTTTGATGTCGTACGTGAACAACTTGAAATTGCAACAAAAAATCTTGATTTTCTGAAAAACGAACTGAAGAAAGCAACTGATGAACTTGTCTATGTTCGATCTCTGGTTGCTGGTCATGTCTGATGATTTTCGGTTGCGTTCCTCCTAGGAGTTATATTTCAATTTGTCTAGGGAACTTCTTATAAGAATTTATTCTTGTATTTTAAGAAGGATAACTAGAGTTTGGAATAACCATTATTGTGAGTACACATAGCTATTTCCAACTATTTTCATCTTGCAATGTTTTTTTATTTATTTATTTGAATTCTAAAGTTTATTTGGAAGATGATTTTGCAGTATTAATCTTTATTGTTTCATATATTGCGACTTGTTATGGGATATGTGTGTTTGCGTCCGTGAACTATGATTGTCCCATACGTGGTCAAAAGTTAAGTCTTTCATATGTCATTATGAAAATATTGATAAAAGATTGAATGAACTTTTGACAAACAAAAGTTAAGCCTATTGTGTCATTATGCAAATATTGATGGAAGATAGGATGAACTTTTGTTTACAAATATTAAGTCTATTATATGTCTCTATGCAAATATTGATGAAAAATAGAATGAATCTTTGAATATTCCGCAGTATTGATCTTTTCCTGATCCACATTCTTATGAATATACTGTGTGGCTCCGTAAGTTTTCTAATGTTGAGCATTTCCGATTAAATTAATCATGGGTTATCTTGTGGTCAATTTAATTGAGTATTTTGGATACAAATTCATGCTTCATGTGATTTGTTAATGTCCAAAGAAATCCTTATTTTCTTGTGAAAGTAAGGTCGCTCTTGTTGTTCTTTCGGGAATGACATTTTATGGGGGAGAGTTCTTATTTGAACTTGTGCTTAATTGCCATATCTTTGTGGGGTGTGCGGCTGTGGAATATTATAGGGGTTATCTTGTATCTTTATAAACTCCTTGATGAATGCATTTAGTTTCGACTATATGATTGCATCTAAACAAAGTTGATATGTTCTCTTTTGGTCATGAAGTATCTCTATGGAAATTTCATTAGGATCCCACTATTTTTCGTACCTTTGCCAATTTATATTGACAAAAATGGGGAGAATTAATGTGTAGTTCACACTAAAAATACATGTGGTTTACAGATCATTATGTAAGGGGGAGTGGTTTTCATATTAGATGAAGTATTGACTAAGGGGGAGTGATACATATCACCATAGTATTGTTGTAAAAGTTGTGATACAATTGAACTTTGATGCTGTGTAATAATACTATGACACTGTATAACAATGATTGAGAGCAACTGTATTCTCATTGTTATAGCTACGAATCTTCAACAATGATGATGCTGAGTTGAACACAGTTAGAATCATTGGAGTACTTGGAAGTGACGAAGATTTCGAGTAATGTTGAAGAACCAAGGAGATCAAGCATTTGGATGAGAAGCTACAATGTTTATTTATTTTGTAATCCATATGTATTGATAGTTTTGTCATTAAAATTGACAAATGGGGAGATTGTTAGAGCACTGCTCGGTCGAACTCGCAAGTGTTGCTATCTCAAGCTTGTTTGTCAAGTTTAGTTGCCAAAACTATAAGTCTTGATTTTTATTCTACTTATAGCTAAGTCTCGGATTAGGATAGTAAGTGTAGTTGGGCTTTAGACTTTACGGCGTTCATCGAATGAAGACGAAGAACTACTCGAGGGAACTTGTGGAACTTTATTAACAAAAGGTATGTGGAGACTTGAACTCATCTATCACTCAAAATTCTATCTACTCTATCTCCTATTTGAGATAAAAAGTCGTATTACTATATAGACTTCAATTATACACATTTGGTATTTCGAGCCGAGTTTATCTCGCTTATCCATTTCTCGAAATATGTGTTGGTAAGCTTTTGCTTTAACCAAGTTCATCTTTTATTCTTGACGAAAGTAAAAAGATGATCATGTGAAAATCGCCTTGTAACATCTTACATGATTTGTGTGAGACAGTCATTTGATGTAGACTCAGAATATTTCATATTGATCATTCGATCACTAGAAAATTGCTTTGAAGCTAATAGTTTGTGTGAGACAGCTATTGTCGTCTTTCAAGAATGTTTCAATAATTGAAATGAGGGTTGATAACATGTAACCATGATTGGATATAAACATAGTGTGTAATCACATTTGTGTAAAGTCCAAAACCGTTAACCATGGTATGCGTACCCGTACGCGTACTGGCGGAAGTTCAAGTCCCATGAATTTCTGCTGGAGTTTGGAAGTGTAAGTGGTATGCGTACCCGTACGCTTACTGGCGTAACCAAACTCAGTCCGGCTACTTAGGTATGCGTACCCGTTTGCATACTTAAGTAGGTTATGTTCTAAAATCGGTTTGTTCATGAACTAAAACATTTATATATTAAGGAATGAAATCTTTGCAAACCGTGGCTATAATGTTCATGAATCGATTCGAGTGAATCAAAACCGATTTTGCTTCAATTGTGTCTTGTATACTTCTATAAGATCTAAGCAATTGAACAACTCTCTAACTAGTTTATTTGAGTCATTTGAACTAGTTATGGTGAAGATGAATAAGGTTGATATGAAAGTGCTCATATGGCTAACCATTGGTTAACTATTGTTGAACCAACTAAGTGAACACGTTTAGGTACGGTTTTTTTATCTAAATGATGGTACATTTCATTTGTCAATAAAAAGTTAAGTTCGATCTAACGGTTGAAAAATATTAGCTTGAATCTAATCAGGTTTTCATCTAACGGTGAATATTGAATGCTTTGTTACCAAGGTAACTTAGATTGCAAACCCTGATTTGAAAACTATATAAAGGAGAACTCTAGCAACTGGGAAACCTAATCCCCACACCTCATGTGTGATACTAGTTGCAACTAGAGTCGATTCTCCTTTAACCTTAGGTTTTTCACGAAACCCTGTAGGTTAACGAATTGAAGACTTCATTGGGATTGTGAAGCCAAACCCAACTATTTTCTCTGTAGTTGCGTGTTCTGATCTTGTTGTTTTCTATCGTGATTGAGTACTATCTTCTTTAAGATTTGCTCGAGATTTATTCTCCGATAGGCAAGATTGAAAAGTAGTCACAAACATCTTCGTCTCATCGTTTGTGAATCCACAATATCTTGTTTCGTTAATTGATTAAGATTATTGTGAGGTGATTGATAATACTAGGCTGTTCTTCGGGAATATAAGTCTGGTTTATCAAAATGTTCCTATTCTCCTTGATTTATCAAAAGACGGAACAAAACTCATAGGTTTATCTGTGGGAGACAGATTTATCTATTCAATAGACTTTTATGTGTGATACAGATTTGTTTATCAAGTGTTCGACTTTGGGTCGTAGGAACTCTTAGTTATGGGTGAGATCAGCTAAGGGAATCAAGTGCGTAGTATCCTTCTGGGATCAGATACGTAAGGAGCGCAACTGTACCTTGATCAGTGTGAGATTGATTAGGTCTCAACTACATTCCAGTCCGAAGTTAACTTGGTAGTAGGTTAGTGTCTGTAGCGGCTTAATACAGTGTGTTGTTCAAATCTGGACTTGGTCCTGGGGTTTTTCTGCATTTGTGGTTTCCTCGTTAGCAAATTTCTGGTGTCTGTGTTATTTCTTTTTCGCATTATATTTTGTTATATAATAGAAATATCACAGGTTGTGCGTTAAGATCAATCAGTTCTTGAATCCGGCCTTTAGGTTGTTGATCGAATTGATTGACACTTGAATATTGGTCTTTGGTACCGTTCAAGTTATTTCCCTTATTCAATCGGGCTCGCAAATTCCTATTTGTTTGATTGCGGATTGAATTGAGAAATGGAGATATAAACTCTTTGATATACTTTTTTTAAGATTGGGTTTAACTGTCTAGTTGATTCTCTTGAATGTATATTGGAGTTTGTCCATACAGATTGCTAAGCGAAATATTTGGTGTGTTTGTTAGACCCCCTATTTATCAATTAGGCTTATTGGTACGGCTATTCATTGCAAACCTTTGGATTACCAATATGTGTGAGATGGTAGAACCGATCGTAACTATGTTAATAATTTTGGTATAACTAATCACAATGCCTGACTTATGATTTGATATGACTAATTTTTATTAATTGGTTTAACCGATCCTAAGTAATCACCATGAGATGGTATGATCGATATTTGTAATTGGTGTGACCAATCCCAGTAATTGGTGTAACCGATCCTAGTAATTGGGGTGACCGATCACAGAGTATAGTGTAATCGATCCTTGTAATTAGTAACCGGTCCTGGTAATTGGTGTAACCGATCCTGGTAACTGGTGTGACCGATCACAAGCAATACCATGGGAATATGGTAACCGTTCCTGGTAACTGATGTAACCGGTCCTGGTAACTTCTGTGACCGATCACAAGTATTTCCATATTGAGGTATAATCGATCCTAGTGATTGGTAGAACCGATTGAACCCATGTATGTGATTTTATATTTGATCAATCACATAGTTATCTTGGAAAACAGGTCAACCAATTCTAAACTTGTTTGGAAGTGTGGTATAACCGATTCCAAGAATGTAAATCCATGTAAATATGAATAAGTATTTACAGTGAAGAGATGTCAACATACTTTGAACACGTACAATAACTCTTATCATTTATTGTTCAAAGATATTTTTTAGAACTTAAGGGTATCCTGTGCCGATTTTTTTTGGGAATCTTTTAATTAAGGTTTTTGGTTTTATATGCTTTAATTACCAGCAATTAAATGCATATCTCTAGAGAATAAAAATTAGTAATGTGCATTTTCTAATTGGAGATTTTCTAATGAGAGATTTCGGAAATTTTGGACAAGCATTTATTGGAATTAGGAAAACCGAATTTAGCTATTCATTGCATATCTTGATAATATTTTCGGTTTTGGAAATTCCTTGGTGTCCAAACATCCTTGGTCTATAAATACCTAAGTTTGCATTTCTAGCAAACTATCCTAAGAGCCGGGCAAACTTCATTTCTTGTTGTTTCTGGTGGAGCCATCTATTCGGAGAGGAAAGTATCCTAATTAGGTGAAATCTCTTACGACCGCTCGTTTAAAGACTTCTGTGGGATCAATAAGCTCTACGAGTACCGTTGGTGGAAACTAGATAATTGCAGTGTTATTAGTTTTCGATTGATTTGATTAACTATCGGTTGTTAAAACTTTGATTGCACCTAGTTTGTTTATTCTTGAGAATCTTCTCTTCTGATATAAGATTCACTCAAACTAGATCGAAGTATCGACGGGATCTTTAGAACTGTTTGTAGATCTAAAGACATCTTGTAACAATCCATTGTTAACAGACTCGGTTCTGTGTGTGATTGATCACAAGAGATTCAAGTGGTGTTGTGCAGGTTTTTATTGAAGATTAAAGAAGATTTGAAGACGAAGAAGATTTCTTATTAGTTCTCATATCTTTGTGTGTGCATAAACCTTGATCAGCTGGGATCCAACTAGAATCAGATTTATTCGATTGATTAGTTACGTGAGATCGGCATCACTTTATATTTTCTTGTTGGAACTTATATTGATTGATTGCGAATCTAAACTTAACTGCTTTTGTAGTTATTGGATAGATTGATCTAACCAGGCAAAGGAGTTTATTTGATTAAACAGAAGAGTCTCTGCAGATGACTTGAGATATCTTTATCTAGTGCGTGCACTCATTGAAGTCGGAAGCGTAGGGATACTGAGGAAACTAAGTGAACTAGGGGTAGTTGCTTGGTCTCAACTATACGAAGTTGGTATAGATTTTGTATAGCGGCTTAATTATGAGAGTATTCAATTCTGGACTAGGTCCCGGGGTTTTTATGCACTTGCAGTTTTCCTCGTTAACAAAATCTTGCTGTGTGATTTACTTTTGTTTTCCGCAATTATATTTGTTTATATAATTTAAAGTAAATTACACAAATGTTAACCCCGCATTACTTGATAGTGATCCTATAGAGTTTGGTTAAGTCCGAACCTATTATCAAGTAACATAATTCGTTGTCGTATTGTCTCGATCTTGTATCCATAGTCAATCAAACAAGTTATCTTGTTTTTGTATTGTCTCGATCTCGTATCCATAGAAAATCACACGAAGTGTGAACCGATTAGTTGTATTGTCTCGACTTTGTCCATAGACAATCACTTTCGGTAGAGGACTTATAGGTTGAAACAAAAAGATTGTGGTGTATTTAGGTACCCTCGTCTTTTCAGAATGCTTTGTTACTACGCTATTTTAGTTTAGATTCTAAGCAAACCCTGTTTTTAAAGACTATATAAGGGAGAACTCTAGCAACTGGAAAACCTAATCCTGGCACTCTACTGTGTCCTAGTTGCGACTAGATTTGATTCTTCTTTAAACTAGGTTTTTCCAAAACCATTATAAGTTAACGACTTAAAGACTTCATTTGGGATTCGTGAAGCCAGACCCAACTATTTTCTCTGTAGTTGCGTGTTATGATCTTACTTGTTATATCGTATTGAGTACCATCTTATCTAAGATTTGCTCGAGATTTATCTCCGATAGGTAAGATATAAAAAGTAATCACAAATCTCTTCGTCTCATTCTTTGTGATTCCATAATAACTTCTTCTACTACCATATAGTTAAGTTATTGTGAGGTGATTGATATTTCTAGGCTGTTATTCGGGAATATAAGACCGGATTGTCAATTGGTTATTGTTCACTTTGATTTATCAAAAGACGGAACACAAACTTCATAGGTACTTCTGTGGGAGACAGATTTATCTATCAGAATAGACTTATCTGTGGGAGACAAATTTGTTTATAAGTCTTCGACTTTGGGTCGTAGTAACTCTTAGTTGTGGGTGAGCTCAGCTAAGGGAATCAAGTGCGTAGAGTCCTGCTGGGATTCAGAGGCGTAAGGAACGGGATTGTACCTTAATCGGTGTGAGACTTGGTTAGGGCTCAACCACATTCCAGTCCGAAGTTAACTTGTAGTAGGCTAGTGTCTGTAGTGGCTTAATACAGTGTGGTGTTCAAAAATGGACTAGGTCCCGGGGGTTTTCTGCATTTGCGGTTTCCTCGTTAACAAAACTTATGGTGTTTGTGTTATTTATTTTCTGCATTATATTTGTTTATATAATTGAAATATCACAGTTTGTGCGTAGTTCAATCAATTGGTAAATCCGACCTTGCTGGTTGGATAGAAATTGATTGAAGCTTGGACATTGGTTTTTGATACCATACAAGTTATTCTCATACCAATTAGTTTACGCATTCCATCCTGTTGATTTGCTGATTGATTTGAGAAAGAGATATAACTCTTGGATATCTTTCCTTGATTGAGTCTGACTTATTCTCTTGGAATTATATTGGAGTTAGTCCATACATATTTCCGAACTAAATATTGGGTGTGGTTGTTAGACCCACGCTTTTTCCATTGGTATCATAGTAGGAAAATACACTAAGACCTCATAAGTCTGTGTTTCTAGCAATTTGACTCTATGGACAGAACTGCTATCTCTATAAACGTATCGCCAGTCTTCGATGGCTCGTATTACATTTGGTGGAAAATTGTTATGCGTTCCTTTCTCCAAGCGCGTGATTTTCATCATAGGTTCGTGTTGTTAATGGATATAGTCCTCTATTAGTTACTGTAAATGGTGTAACTGTACCAAAGGATATTGGTGAGTATGAGCCTGTCGAGATTCTTGTTGCAAAGCAAAATTCTGACGGTCTGAATGCTCATCCATGCCATTACTCTAGATCTTTAGCACCATGTGACTACGTGCACTCGGTCTAAAGATGCCTGGGATATCTTAGAAACCGTATTTGAAGGGAATACCTCTGAGAAAGAACCTAGGCTCCAAAACCTAAATTCTTATTGGGAAAACCTTCTTATGGCAGATGAAGATTCATTGGATGAGTTTAATCACAAAGTGTCTAAAATTGTTAATGAATCTTTTGCATTAGATAAGACTATTCCTAAAAGGACATTGTGATGAAAATTCTCAGATTGTTGCCAGCCAAATACGATTCTAAGAAACATGCCATCATTAAAGGAAATAACCTTGATATACTTTCCAGAAATACTCTTGTTGGGAAGTTAAAGATCTTTGATCATGAGCATGCATCCAAATCTGGAAAGGATATTTCTTTCAAAGCACAAAAGAACACTAAATTACTTGATAAAAGTAAAAGTGTTGGCAACTCTGTGGATGATCTTATTCAGACTGATTCACTAGATGAAGATCTTGACAACTCAGTCTCACTGATCAGAAGACAGTTTAGAGATCTTCTTTTGAAGAGAAGTAAACGGTTCATCAGAGATAAACCTAGATCATCTTTAATCCTCATGATCGTGTTCCTCCTAAAAACATGGACACTGTCGACACTGATGATGAGGATATGCCACAATGCTTCAAATGTAAAGGTTTTGGTCGTTTTGCTAATGAGTGTCCAAATTGTAGAAAATACACTAGAAACAAAGGTCTTGCTGCAACTCTTGATGAAATGTATGATCACTATGATTCAAATGAAGATGAAAAATCAAGTGTTGCACTCCTTGGAGAAAATATTAATTTTGATAATTATAGCAATACGTACATCAATCTTGATATTCTTCCTGGAGAAACTTCTTCGACCACTTTGGAGGATAAAATGGATTTTTCTCTATCTACTGAAAATTTATCTCTCACGTTTCAGGTACTTCAAATTGTTTAGCAGCATGCTCCGCTATGGTGCCCGAACCTTCCTCCACATTGACAAGTTCTTATTGTACTTTTAATGGTCATGAACTCTCAAATTGTTTCAAGTACAAACATAAAGTAAGATATGTCAACAAACTTCAACGGAGAGCAGATCGATTAGCAAACAAGCTTAAACTTGTTTTGAAGACAACCCCATCCGAGGTATGTAAATTTAACTCATCTCCAAAGAAGTTAATTTCTAAAGAAAAAGTTAGACCTCTACAGAAAAGAACTAGGTCCAAACAATCTATGAAAAAAGGTAATGAGAATTCTGTACAAGGATCGTATGGTGGATAGATTATTGTTCACCCCAACACAGCTTAATTTTGTTGAAGGTGCATCTTGTCTCATGTGCCCGAATTCAAAGAGACATGAGTTATGCACAATCGGGTTTTAGGAAAAGAAGGTTAAAATCGACAATTCTACCTTCTTCAGGGTTATGAGTTGGTCGTACCTACATTGCTTTTTCCTTCTCTAAAACTTTATTTATCAAAAGATTGCTTGTGGAGCTAGTTTTGTGTATTTCTTTCACAATTACATATCTTAATGGAGACTCCAAGCATCATATCTTCCGATGGAAAAGATGTTAACATGATTGTTAAGCCATCAATCATAAAGAAAAAAGGTAAATTCCATTCCTCTGCAACTTTAAAGAGAAACAGGAAGAATATGAAGAAACCAAGGGCTAACCCCTCAAATCTTCAGAAGTTTTCTAGTGTTCTTGAAGAGTTGAAAGAAACAAGGATGGAGATGCAACAAATAAAGGCTATTTTTCTAAGATCTCTTGAAATTCAGAAGGCCCTGATTCGGCATCAGTCTAGAAGGTTCGTTGGAATTGACTCATTTCTTCATGAACCTTATGTTCCAATGTCTGTTGACGACAAGGAGTTCGAGGACGATAAATAATTTTTTAAGAATCTTAATGTCTAGGAAACTTCTTATGAGAATTTATTATTATGTTTTAAGAAGGATAACTAGGGTTTGGAATAACAAATATTGTGATTACACATAGCTATTGCCAACGATTTTAATCTTGTAAAGTTTTAGATTTATTTATTTAAATTCTAAGTTATTTGGAAGATGATTTTGCAGTACTAATCTTTATTGGTTTTATATATTGCAAAAATATTTTATGGGATATGTGTGTTTACGTCCGTGAACTATGATTATCTCATATATGCTCAAAAGTTAAGTCTATCGTATCATTATGCAAATATTTATAAAACATAGAATGAACTTTTGAATATTCTGTAGTATTGATCTTTCCTTGATCCACTTCTATGTGAAAATATTGTACGGCTCCGTAAGTTTTCTTATGTTGAGCATTTCCGATTAAATTAATCATTAAGATCTTCTTGTGGTTAATTTATTCGATTTTTATGGATACAAATTCATGTTTCATGTAATTTGTTAATTTCCAAAGAAATCCTTTTTTTCTCTCGTAAAAGTAAGGTCGCTCTTGTTGTTCTTTCGGGAATGACATTTTATGGGGGAGATTTCTTAATTGAACTTGTGCTTAATTGCCAAATCTTTGTGGCGAGTGCGGCTGTGGAATATTGTAGGAGTTATCTTGTATCTTTATAAACTCCTTGATGAATACACTAAGTTTCGACTATATGAAATCATCGAAACCAAGTTGATATGTTCTCTTTTAGTCATGAATTATATCTTTGAGAATTTCATTATGATCCCGTTAGTTTTCGTACCTTTGCCAATTTATATTGACAAAAAGGGGGAGAATTATTTTGTAGTTCACCCTACATATATATGATTTCGGTATAAGTACTTTGTACAATTACGAATCAATCCGATTTTGTTTCAATTGGTTCTTATATACTTCTATGAGATATATACAATTGAACAACTCTGTAGGTAACACAATTAGATTCAATTGATTATCTTTCATGATTAATTGATCATCATATTTGATCTAGAAGTGTTAGATGAATGTGGTTAATACAAAAGTGTTCATATGACTAACTTCGGTTAGCTATTGTTGAGCCAGCTCAATATACACGTTTAGGTACGGTTACCCATATCTAAATGAAGGTATATTTCATTTGTGTGTAACAAGCTAAGACCATCTAACGATGGAGAGATATTGCTTTGGTTTTAAGCAAACTTAGCTTGAATCTGAAATCAGGTTTTCATCTAACAGTGAATATTGAAAGCTTTGTTACTAAGATATCTTAGCTTTGATTCTAAGCAAACCCTGATTTGAAAGACTATATAAGGGAGAACTCTAGCAACTGGGAAACCTAATCCCGACACTTTCCTGTGTCCTAGTTGCGACTAGAGTCGATTCTCCTTGAACCTAGGTTTTTCCAAAACCATTGTAGGTTAACGAATTGAAGACTTCATTTGGGATTCGTGAAGCCAGACCCAACTATTTTCTCTGTAGTTGCATGTTCTGATCTTACTTGTTCTATCGTATTAAGTACTATCTTCTCTAAGATTTGTTCGAGATTTATCTCCGATAGGTAAGATATAAAAAGTAATCACAAAGCTCCTCGTCTCATTCTTTGTGATTCCACAATAACTTCTTTTACTACAATATAGTTAAGTTATTGTGAGATGATTGATATTTCTAGGCTATTCTTCGGGAATATAAGACCGGATTATCAATTGGTTCCTGTTCACCTTGATTTATCAAAAAACGAAACAAAAACTTCATATGTACTTCTGTGGGAGACAGATTTATCTATCAGAATAGACTTATCTGTGGGAGACAGATTTGTTTATAAGTCTTCGAATTTGGGTCGTAGCAACTCTTAGTTGTGAGTGAGATCAACTAAGGGAATCAAGTGCATAGAGTCCTGCTGGGATTCAGAGGCGTAAGGAACGCGACTGTACCTTAATCGGTGTGAGACTTGGTTAGGGCTCAACTGCATTCTAGTCCGAAGTTAAAATCTAGTAGGCTAGTGTCTGTAGCGGCTTAATACAGTGTGGTGTTCTAAACTGGACTAGGTCCCGAGGTTTTTATGTATTTTTTGTTTCCTCGATAACAAAACTTCTGGTGTATGTGTTATTTATTTTCCGCATTATATTTGTTTATATAATTGAAATATCACAGGTTGTGCGTAGTTCAATCAATTGGTAAATCCGACCTTGCTTGTTGGATAGAAAATGACTGACGCTTGGACATTGGTTTTTTATATCGTCCAAGTTATTCTCATACCAATCAGTTCACGGATTCCATCTTGTTGATTTGCTGATTGATTTGAGAAAGAGATATAACTCTTGGATATCTTTTCTTGATTGAGTCTGAATGTCTAATTGATTCTCTTGAAATTATATTGGAGTTAGTGCATAAAGAATGTCGAACAAAATATTGGGTGTGGTTGCTAGACCCCCGCTTTTTCACCTCTCACATGTCTTTAGTCTGAGATGTTGTTGCTGAGACCCTTACTTCCCTGCTGAAACCAATAGCATTTCTTAGAATTAGTGCATAAACAAAAAGATTTATTGTGGGGTTCCATTTTGTAGCCAAGTTTATTTTTGCCGCCCCCATAAGCAGACTACTCCAACTGTTATCCATTCTTGACTGTTGGCAGTTGATCGTTGTGCTGCTTAGTCGCTTCCTAACTTTATGATTGTCTTCCCAGAACTGCCGAGTTATTTCAAAAGTGTGTCTGGGATCTGGAGTGATTCCTTGGAAAGTCTTGTCGCACCTTGCGTTCCAAATATGCCAAACAATTTCCGTACATAGGGCATCCCATGGTCCTTGATCTCACGGCCATCCTATTGGATTTTTACTCCAGCTAGGAATCCATTGTACAATAGATTGAGGAGGTCCATCTGTTGGATACTGATAAATAGGAAAAGTAAGCCATATAGATCTAGCGAAAGGAAAATGTGATAAAAAATGATGTATAGTTGCACCTCATTGGGAACTTATAGCCCAAATATCAGGGATTTCATTGACTCTAGCAAAGGAGGACGCCGTTGGTACCATATTGTTCATACGTTTGTAGATAAAAAGAGCGGTTCTCGACGGCGTTTGCATGGCCTAGATTTTTTCCCATAGAGAGTTTGACACTTTTACAAACCTTTTGGTGTTAACATATATAGAGGCAGTGGTAAATTCACAATTTGGTAGAAGTTTCCACCTGATGGCATCCTTAGTGTAGGGTCTGATGGGAATAGACAGAATATACTCAGCAACGGGAGGGTCAAAGATGCTAGGATAGTTCAATGTTCCAATGTCTGGTTTTAGGGTCAACTAAGTGACTGATTAGATGAATATTTTGTGGAAGTTGGATAAAGCTTAAATCTATTGCTTCCGGTAGCCAGGAATCTTCTTTTGTGTGCACTGATTCCCCGTTACCAATCTCCCAAATACAGAAAGGCTTAATAGATGTTGGACCTTTTCGGATATAGTTCCAAATTAAGAGCCAATTTTGGTTATCTTAGGGTCGAGAGAATGTCTACAGTTAGAGAGGTATTTTACTTTCAGGATTTGCGCCACTAAAGTGTCAGGAGAGGCCAAGAGATTCCAGGCTAACCTTCCTAGTTAGGATGTGTTGTTTGTGTCAAGGTCTCCAAAGCCTAAACCCCCTAGGTTTGTTGGTTTACAAAGGAAAGACCAAGCTTTGGGATAAAAACTGTTTTTACCTTCCTTCTTCCCCCAAAAAAAGTTTTTTTAGAGGGAAATGAGTTGGTTGGTAATTCCATTATGGACTTGATTACTACTGTTCTAGCAGATGGAGAGAGCATCCTACCTCTCCAATTTTGGAGTCTGCCCCTAAATCTAGAAAGCATTGAGTCAAAGCATTTAATTTTTGAAGCACCAACGAATAAAGGCGACCCAGTGATGTTTATCTGTTGGACTTTAAGAATTTTTATGATCATTTTATTAAACTTAATTGGGAATTTATTGCTAAATAGTATAACCGATTTTTGAAAATTAATCGTTGCCCAGAGGCAAAACTAAAGGTATTTAAGATTCCTAAGATATTATTGGCGTCAGCTAGAGAAGCTTTGGAGAAGATACAATTAATCATCTGCGAAAAGGAGGTGAGAAATAGGAATGTTATTTTACCATGGATGTTACCATCCGCTTCCTCTTTTCGAATGAGTTTGGTCAAACCCTCCATACACAAAAGGAACAGGTAAGGAGATGTGGATCCCCTTGATGAATTCCCTATGTGGGCTTGAAAAACTTGCCGGAAGATCCATTGCATAAGACTGCTATAGATGGGGTACTAATATATTGGTGGATAAGTATGCAAAAAGAATCTGTGAAGCCTAACTTTTTTTTGAGTTCAATGAGGTATGTCCAACTGACTCTATCAAAGGCCTTGCTCATGTCTAGATTGATGCCCATCAGCCCGCTTTTCCATATTGTGAACCACTTCCTGAGCCATAACTATGTTATCGGTGATTTTTCGATTAGACATGAATATTGATTGGAAAGGCGAGATGATGCGCGAAAGAATAGGTCTAAGTATGTTAGCTAAAAGTTTAGATATTATCTTATAAGTTTAGTTGCACAAAACAAAGTTATTTGTCTAAATTATGCCTGGGTGGTCGGGTTATCGGATTTCAGAATAAGATCTAGAAAAGTAGTATTTATTTTCTTCAAGATGTGCTTAGACCGCAAAAAATGTTGAACCATTTATACAATCTCCCTGCCAATAATGGGTCATTGATGTGAAAAACACTTCACATTGAAACCACCAGGCCAGGAGATTTGCCCATGGTTATAGACTTAACCACTCTTGTTACTTCATCATAAGAGGGAGTAGTAGTGAGGGAGATGTTTTCCTCGGGAGAGACTTCAATGTTGAATAGGTCAGTAACCAGACAGTGGTTAAGCAAGGGATTTTTATTTGAAATTGTAAGTAGTTTGTAAGGATATCTGAAATATCTTTGTACTTCGTGTGAGTAACACCAGACTGGTCAGTGATAGCGGAGATTTTGTTTTCGGGTCTCCTATTCAGGGTGCAAGAGTGAAAGAAACTAGTATTTCAATCACTAAACTGCAAGTTATTTTCCTTACATTTTTCTTTCCAGAGTTTCTCTTCTAGGTCATACAAGGTTTCTAGCTATTCTATTTGAGATTGGATAACTATATCATGCGTCAAATCAAGTTTACACTTGTGAAGAAGGTTTAAGGATTCTAAGGAAGCTTTAATACTCATCTGAATTTTCCCCAACACATCTTTATTCCATTTAATAAGTTGTTTTTCACTCTTTTAAATTTGGTGGTAACTCTAAAATGTGGGACCCTGCAGTTGGTTGATCTCAACACTGATGTGTGTCGTAACCACAACAAATTAGTGAATATTTTTCCACATAATTAACAAGTAATATAGTGTAGTCAAGTTCGTTCCCACGAGGAGTAAGAGGTTTTAGTTGTCTTATAATGTCACAAAAGGGGGGTTTTATTTTAGGTTTTAGAAAGCAAAAGAAAATAAACAAAGCAAATAAAAAGATAAAGTTGAAATCAATAAGAGAAACAAGATCAAAGAATCGTTCTTCGTTGCAAAACAATGATTCAAGTATGTTTTTCATCCACTTGTTATTAGTCACAAATTATCACCAACCGTAGGTATAACAGCTATTTATAACAAAGTAGATTTAAAACTTCAAAGTAGATTTAAAACAAAACTCAAACCATGTTAAGAACTAGGAATTCATCCCCAATCAATAAGAAAATTAGCTACTCATGGTTTAGAGTTCACAAAGAATAAAGAAAATAGAAAGCAAACGAAAATCAAAGTGTAGTGTGTGTAGAGGTGTAGAAGTGTATAGAAAAGTAGAGAACTTCTCTATTTATAGGCTTCAATTTGCTTGCAATCCTCTTAGGAGTAGAATCTCTTTCCCATTGTAATTCAATTTCCAAGTCCAAGTCTTTCTCAACTTCTTTCATCTTATCTTTCCAAATTCAAGCCCAATTCTTCATCCAATTCCAATTCAATGTCTTCATACCCATGAGAAATACTCACACAAGAAATCTGTAACTTTGGGTTGCCGGAAAAAATCAATTGTTTCACCGGAATTCGGTAAGAAAGCTTCCTGACGGTCACTGGATTATTCTTCTCCGTCGACGGAATATTCTGTCGCAGTGCAGTTAAAGTTAACGGTCAACCGTCAGTCAATTGTTCAGTCAGAGAGTCAGTCAGGCAAATCAGTTGGTCTTAGTCGGCTGACTCACTGAGTTAAGGTTCCCAAGCCGCTGAGTCGACTCACCTGAACTGAATCTCGGCGGAGTTCAGTCTATATTCTGGCTAGTTCCCGGCTGTTTTTTTTTCTTACAGCTCTTCATGCGATCATTCAATCAAATCCTACACATACATCTATAGTCATTCTTCACTTCAGTACCAATAGCACCAGAACTTCTCAATCTTCCTTGTATCAACCAATCTGAATTCCAACAGCGGCAGCAGATTCCTTCTTCTTCAACTGAATCTGACCTAACCATTGCACACCACAGTCTCCATCAATCTCTCTCTGAAATTCACAGCAAACCCAGCCATTACTATCTCACAAACCCATTCAATCTCAGATTACATCGAACCCATCTTCAATTTCTGAGTTCAACAACAAACCCATAATCAACAGCAATAACTTCAATTTAGAGTTCTTCTCTTCTTATTTCGATTCACAGATCCACCATGATCATCATTTACGGCCACCACATTCTCTTCATCAGCAGCTCTATCTCCTCTATGAATCGATCCCATTAATTCATCTCATCTGCTTTGATTTCAAGAAAACCCAACAGATCCCCTTCTTCTCATTTATCAACAACATCAATATCTGTTTCTTGATCTCAATTTTTTCTCAGTCTTCCATCCTAACAGAGACCACCAACCCCATTTTTCAACTTCACAGTAGCATCATCACCTTCCAAATTCGATCTGGATTTCCTCCCATGGCTGCGCCTCTTTCTGTCTGTCTCTGTCTTTATTTGATTAAATTCAGGGGAATGGTAATGATTGAGAAACGAAATAAAAACCCTGCTCTGAATTCTAGGGGGTTAACCAAATTGGCAGCCCCTTAACCACAGCTAGTCTATGTTTAATATTCCTCCGAATAGAGTTGCCTCTTAACCTTGGCTAAGCTCCCAATAGTGTCTCCCTGTGAAATGACAATTTTTCCCTTCTTTCTCGATTTTGGATGATTTCTTCTTCTTTTCTTCCGTATGACTCAAGAGTACCTAATAACTCAAAAACACACGTAAAATACATAATTCACAAGAAAAATAGCAAATAAAACACAATCAATAGATAATAAATATGGTGTATTCTACACCT
Source organism: Papaver atlanticum (assembly GCA_023531105.1). Lineage (NCBI taxonomy): Eukaryota > Viridiplantae > Streptophyta > Magnoliopsida > Ranunculales > Papaveraceae > Papaver > Papaver atlanticum. The sequence goes on along the minus strand of JAJJMB010005364.1, from coordinate 718,858 downwards.
ATCAAACACTCTTGAATAATCTTGAGGTCCTCCGGGCATTCCAGCCGCAGTCTAAAGAATTTATAAGGAACGAAGTTAGGAGAGTCCGGTAATTTGGAGGATATAAATATTGGAGAATGGTCAGAGCCAACTGCTGGCATTTGGGTTGGAAAAGATCCAATCTAGGTTTGTTAATGCTCTATCCAGCCTTGCTTATTTGACCAGGTAAAGATGGGTCCTATGAATCCTAGGTCAATCAGCCTTGTATCCTCTATAATAATTTTGATATTGTTGTGAGTGTCGGGATTGAAAGGTTTACCACCATATTTTTCCTCAGCTGAGAGAGTTATGTTTAGGTCTCCTATCACTATCCACGGTTTGTCGATGGTAGCTACCATTTCTTCAATGAGCTTTCAATCTTTTATGCGAGTAACACCAGCCTGGTCAGTGATAGCCGAGATTTTGTTTCCTGATCTCCTATTCAGGGTGCAAGAGTGAAAGAAACTAATATTTCTATCACTAAACTGCATGTTATTTTCCTTACATTTTTCTTTCCAGAGTTTCTCTTCTAGGTAATACAAGGTTTCTAGCTCTTATATTTGAGATTGGATAACTACATCATGTGTTCCATCAAGGTTACACTTGTGAAGAAGGTTTAAGGATTCTAAGGAAGCTTTAATACTCATGTGAATTTTCCAAAACACCTATTTATTCCATTTAATAAGTTGTTTTTCACTCTTTTAAATTTGGTGGTAACTCTAAAATATGGGACCCTTAAGTTGGTTTATCTCAATACTTTTTAATAATCTTTAGGGCTTCCGAGCATTCCAGCCGCAGGATGAAGAATTTATAAGGAATGAAGTTAGGAGAGTCCGGTAATTTGGAGGATATAAATATTGGAGAATGGTCAGAGCCAACTGCTGGCATTTGGGTTGGAAGAGATCCATTATAGGTTTGTTAATGCTCTATCCAGCCTTGCTTATTTGACCAGGTAAAGATGGGTCCTATGAATCCTAGGTCAATCAACCATGTATCCTCTATAATAATTTTGATATTGCTGTGCGTATCAGGATTGAAAGGTTTACCACCAGATTTTTCCCCAACCGAGAGAGTTATGTTTAGGTCTCCTATCATTATCCACAACTTGTCGATGATAGCTACAATTTCTTCATGAGCTTCCAATCTTTTATGCGCAAAGGCTGTTTTGGGTTTACATAAAGGAAAGTAATGTTACTCTCACAAATAGAGTTCTTGTCTATGTTTCTATAGTAGACAAGGATGTTGATCATTCTTGAGGATTTTCTTAGGCTTTCTACCTTCATTTCGTCAGACCAAGCAAGACCCAGTCCCCTAAAGAGGACGATAGGAGAGACTAACGAATAGATAGTGAATCCATAGGATTTAACGATGTTAGAAACTCTATCATCCTTACATCAAGTTTGAGAGAGGAAGACAAAATCTGGTTTAGAAGAAATACAGAGCTTATTCAGGTGCGAAGAAGTTGTTTGAGAGCCTAGGCCCTAACAATTCCATGATAGAATGTCCATAAATTCCTAAAGAAAGGATAGGGACGAAAATAAAATAGTAAAGCAAGGGCACGGAACAAACAGATCAGGGGTTAGACAACCGAGAATGATTTTAAGGGCACGGAACAAAAATACCAGGATTCTAAGGGAATAAAACAGTACATAAGCCTAAGTCTAGGATACTGCAGAGACAGCTAGGTTGAGAGTGAAAATGATAAGGAACAAAACACAAGTACTGATCACAAGCAAGTTCTGTTAAACAGCAAAACTGCAAGCGGAGAATAAAAAAGACTAGGATATAGACAAGCTAGGACATTGTGAAACTCTAGCAACGTCCAAGAAAAACCTATTATAACATATCATCACAATAAAAATTTAACCCTTTTAAATGAGCAAACTACTATATTAATGAAGATCAACAAGAGCTAACAAAGGATTTTGTTAGAGCATAGCTCGGTTGAACCCACCAAGCGTTGGTATGTCAAGTTTGGTTGTCATATTTTAGTGAATAAAAACTCATTTAAAGAGTCACTTGATTATTTACTAGAGTAAACTTCGTATAGGTTAGCTAGAAAGTTACTAGGATATGAGACTTACAAGTATTACGTGAAGACTTGAAGAATGTGAAGAAGTAAAGAGATACAACGACGACATCATCCTTCTACTTGAGGTTAATAATATTTGACTTGAACTGTTTCATTCCTAACGTATCTTTCAGGTCGTGCATATTGAAAACATAACTGCGAAGCTGTGAATGATTATACTCTAGTTAGACATAGTATTAAGGAATTACAATACGAAGTGTAACGTCTATCTTTGGAACTTCATATATAAGACATTGACATAATCGTATGAATGCTATTGTGATTATGTATGGGTATGGGTGAAGATTTATTCCTAGGAAACAATGTTTTTACATTCGTTTAAAGGAAGTACAATTCATAAACTTGTGTTATGAATCGAAAGGGAAATCACTAGGTTTATTGGTATTGTTATTCATTGCAAATCTATGGATTACCAATATTTGTGTTTAGTATAACCGCTCATAACTTGTTTATGTATCTTGGTAAAACTATTCACAAGGCCTGACTTTTGTATTGGTATGACTTTTATTAGTGAAACCAATCTTAAGTAATCACCTGAGATGGTATGATCGATTTACTGTAATTGGTATGACCAACTCTAGACATTGGGGAACCGATTCTGGTAAGAGGTGCAACCCATCACAAGTAGGGGAATCGATCCTTGTAAGAGGTGCAACAAAAATCTTAGGGATTGGTAACCGATCCTATGACTTGTGAAACCGAATACAAGTTAGATACCATATATATGTAGTAACCGATCCTAGTACCTAGTCAACCAATTTTTGGAAAGCTAGTGTGACCGATCCTAGTACCCACATGGAGGTAGAACCGAAACTTGTTTTAGTAGAACCGTTTAAACCCATGATTGGTGATTTGATAGGATAATCAATCACATAGTTCTTGGAAGTCAGATGAACCAATTCTAAACTTGTTTGGAAGTGTGGCAAATCGGTTCCAAGATTGTAAATATGAAAAAGGATTTACAAAGTAAATATGTGGACATACTTTGAACATGTGCAGTAACTTTTATCTTTTATTGTTCAAAGATATTCCTTAATAGCTAAAGGAGAATCCGGATCGAAATAAATTGAGAATCTTGTAATTAAGGTTTTCAGTTTTATATAATTTTAATTTCCAGCAATTAAAATGCATATCTTTAGAAAATAAAAATTGGTAATGTGCATTTACTAATTGGAGATTTTCTACTGACATTTCGGTCAATATTTGGACAGTGCATATCCAGGAATTATGAAAACCGTTTTTGCCCTTATTGCATATCTTTGAGAATATTCGGTTTTGGAAATTCCTTTGTGTCCAAACTTCCTTGGTCTATAAATATTGAAGTTTGTATTTCAAGCAAACTAATCCTCAGAGCCAACAAAACTACCTAGTTGTGTTGTTACTAGTGGAGCCTTCTATTCGGAGAGGAAAGTACCCTAATTAGGCTAAATCTCTTACGACCGCTCGTTTTAAAGACTTCTTTGGGATTGGGAAGCTCTACGAGTACCTTTGGTGGGAAACTAGATAATTGCAGTTTATTATTAGTTTTTGATTGATTTTATTGACTAACGGTTGTTGAACTTTGATTGCACCTTGTTTGTTTATGCTTGAGAATCTTCTCTTCTGATATAAGATTCACTCAAACTAGATCGAAGTTTCGATGGGGATCTTTAGACTGTTTGTAGATCTAAAGACATCTTGTGATAATCTATTGTTAACAGGCTCCGTTTTGTATGTGATTGATCACAAGAGATTCAAGTTGATTGTGTGCAGGTGTTTATTGAAGATCTAAGAAGATTTGAAGAGGAAAAAGATTTCTGATTTGGGTTCATAATATTTGGTATGCACAAAACTTGATCGGCTGGGGATCCAACTATAATCGGTTTATCTTTGTGATAATCTAGATTGATTAGTTGAGTAGATCATCATCAATACGTTTCTTTGTGATTCGAAGTATTGATTGCAAAGTCTTGACAATTACTTTGGTAGTTGTTATTGGATAGATCTAAGAACCTGACAAAGGAGTTTATTGGGATAAACGGAAGAGCCTTTTGTCAAACTCATATCACTATATTGAAAAGAGTTGTTACCGAACATATTTATTGTTCCTTTACTGTTTGGAATGCGAACCAAATTAATTGTTCCAAGTGCGTGACTTATTGCAAGTTAGAGGCGCAGGGATACAGACGGAACTAGGTGAACTATAGGTTTAGTTTCTTGGTCTCAACTATACGAAGTTGGTTTAGATTTTGTATAACGGCTTAATCCTGAGAGTATTCAATTCTGGACAAGGTCCCGGGGTTTCTCTGCATTTGCGGTTTCCTCGTTAACAAAATCTTGCTGTGTCTTTTACTTTACTATTTCCGCAATTATAATTGTTTTATTATAATTAGAAGTAAAATACACAAACGTTAATTCCTATTTACTTGATAGCAATCCTATTGTGTTTGGTTAAGTCCGAACCTATTATAAAGTAAACATACTTCGTTGTTGTATTGTCTCGATATTGCATCCATAGTCAATCACACAAGTTATCTTGTTGTCGTATTGTCTCGATCTCGTATCCATAGACGATTACACGAAGTGTGAATCGATTAGTTGTATTGTCTCGACTCAGTCCATAGACAATCACTTTCGGAGAAAGGACTTATAGGTGGAAAAGTTTTAGATTGAGGTATATTTGGGTACCCTCGTCTTTTCAATTGGTATCAGAGTATGCAAACACGAAAAGATCTAACAATCTGTGTTTTGTGCGATCCAACCTATAAGAGATGAACTCGAGTTCTCATGAATCGACTTCAATTAACGTACTGCCAAGATTTGACGGAATAAACTATCTATGGTGGAAATCTTCTATGAGATATTTTCTTCAATCACGAGACTTTAATACATGGCTATTAGTCATCGATGGTTATAATCGTCCAAAATTAGAAAATTCAGAAACTGGGTTTAAACGCTTAGTGGATTTTTCAAACGAAGAAAAGGCTTTTGCTTAGCAGAATTAAGATGGTTTGAATCCTATAATACATGCTATAAGTCGTGATCTACAACATCATGTATCAACATGTCAAACTTCGAAAGAAGCTTGGGATAATCTTCAGATCGTATTCGAAGAAAACACATCAGAGAAAGAAGCTAAACTTCAAACTCTTACGTCCGATTGGGAAAAACCTTCAAATGGATGACAACGACACTTTTGAAGAGTTTCATCTTAAACTCTCTGAGATAATTAATGCTTCTTTCTCTCTTGGAAAGACTATTTTTGAAGAAAAAAAATATAGTGTGCAAAATTCTCAAATCGTTGCCATCTAGATACAATTATAAGAAGCATGCAATCATAGAAGCAAATGATCTTTCAACACTCTCATGAAGCATACTCGTTGGAAAGTTAAAGATCTTTGATCATGAATCACAGTCTATTCAAAGTAAAGGAATCGCTTATAAAGCTGCAAAAATTCCGCAAGCTCCAATGGAGAGGAATAGACAGATGGATGATTCAGATGAACAGATTGCAGAAAATTCTGATGATGAAATTGAACAATCATTATCATTATTTACTAGACAGTTTTGAGATCTCTCTTAAAGAAAAGAAATAAGAGGTCATAAAGGATGCTCATCGATCGGTATTAGAATTCTTTCCTCACCATGTGTGCCAAATTTTGAGTGAGGAAGAAGAAAGATCAAGGCACTTATGTGTAGATTATGGAAATAAAATCTAATAATTGAAAATATTTAAGATATTCGTATTTATAGGAATATTATATTTTCGGGAGTATGAAAATTATAAAAAGATCAGTCTCCTTCTTTGGTCATTCCTTGTTCGAACTATGAGTCTGGATCCAATGTCGTCTCTTGATAAGGTGCTAGATTAGAAAGATCACTTTAAGAATAAGTCTGCATCTTCTCTTAATATAGAGAAATCAAAGAGCAAAATCAAAAAGAGAGATTGGCTTAGCAAGAAGGAAAGAGAGAATATGCTGAAGAAAGATCAGTGTATTGAAGCATTGACACACTTTTGTGTTCAATCAAAGACAGAATTACATGTTCTTGCAGAATCCTTCACGAAAATTTCTCAACTACAAGAAATTCTGGTCAAACAACAAGGTTATCTACTTGAAGAATTTCACAAGCTGAAGACTGAAAGTAATAATCTACCTTCCTCTAGCATTGAGATGAAGAATTAATCCAGGAAAATAGACATCAGTTTTTGATTTCTTTCAATAATTGTATAAGGTTTATTATGAATAAAACTATCTTATTTATGAATAAAATTATTAGTTTATAATTTTTCTTGTGATAGTTTTTCGATTACATAGCCTGTGCTTGAATGCTTTATTTTATTGCTATGTATGCTTATGGGATGTTTGATTTCGGTTTTCATGACCTTAATATTCGATCTCATATGGTGTGAACCCTTATGGTTTGGGTGACTTTTTGGTTTAGCGGGATTAAGTTCTAGCCCATGTTGGTAGGCTTTATCAAAGGATCATAAGGGGTTCTGATTGAAACTAATATATGAAAAAGTCACAATATGTTGAATCTTTTGGTTTAGCATAAAAGCATATGTGTTTCGGGGTTTCAAATTTTAATTGCATTAGTTAAAACCGGTTTTCAACCTTTCTCTGGTAAAGGTTGGTTTTTGTTGTTGTACTTTTGTCTTGCGGGAGGATGACAACACAACGGGGGAGAGTTCTATCTTGAACTGGCGCTTAATGACATATCTTAAGGGGAGAAGAGGATGCGGAATTTGAGGTAACGAATTTGTTAGTTAATCGTTTTCCTGTTTAAGAAAAGCCTGATTTTATTGCATATATTTATTGCTTTTGCATAACAAAATTTCGGTACAATTGATGTTTATTCCATTATTTGTGTATGGATGTGTGTGTGATTCAATTGTTTCCGGTTAAGAAAAACTATTGTTATCTTGCTTTATTGTTTGGTATCAATTGTTTAGGCTTACAAAATTTCGGTGCAATTGCGGTACTATAATGTCTATGATTGTTTCAATTGCTTCCGGTTGAGGTAAATAATTATGCAAGTTGATTTATGTTGGTTTGTATGAATTTTTTATGGCTTAACAAAAGGGTTTTCGGGATCAATTTTTTAGTCCAATTGGATTCCAGATAAGAGAAACTAAGTTAATTCTGATCTTAGTTAGTCTTATCAAAGTGGAGGTTTCGGTTATTCAAGTCTAATCGAATGCCTTAACAAGAAATGCTAGTTAACTAACCTAGTATTTGTCTTTTTTAAAAGTGAAAGGTCTAAGTTATTATTTGAATAATTAGAACCTGATGAGAAAAATAGAGTTAATTCTGATCTTTATTTTGATCTTATCGAACAAGTGATTGTATTTGTACAATCGGTTTAGCAAAGGAACTAAGGTGCTTAGTTTATTTTTGGTTTGGTAAACTATTAGGAAAAATTGCTTCGGGAAATTGTTTCCTTGGTAACATATCAAAACAAAATTACTTTGTAGTTTCGGTTTTGATATTGGTTATCAAAAATGGTGTGTGGAACCCTCGTGCTTAACTCTTATAGGTTTTGCAAGTATTTTGAGATTTGTAAGATCCTTTCGGTTTGTCCTTTATTTGCTCGTGCCTTTGTCATTTTGTGACAAAAAGGGGGAGAAATATATGGAGTAAACAAGTGATTTGGTGTCACTAAGGAAAGGACAATGGTGCTTAAACGTTATATCTAACGAAAGAGTGAAAGCATAGACTAAGGGGGAGTAACATATCATATTGATACTTGTAGTTACATGAACTACAAAGGGAATAACAAAGACGTGAGGATTTAAAATCTTCCTATCTTACCTTTAGGGGGAGTATTAGCTTTGTTATTATAATGTCAACAGCGGCATTTTATGGATTGACTGTATACAGGTTATTGTGCTGTTGAAACTTGGAATCAAGCGTATGTATAATGAATTCTTGTAATTTTTTTTATCTATATGATGTAAGAGTTTTGTCACTAAAATTGACAAAGGGGGAGATTGTTAGAGCATAGCTCGGTTGAACCCACCAAGCGTTGGTATGTCAAGTTTGGTTGTCATATTTTAGTGAATCAAAACTCATTTAAAGAGTCGCTTGATTATTTACTAGAGTAAACTTCGTATAGGTTAGCTAGAAAGTTACTAGGATATGAGACTTATAAGTATTACGTGAAGACTTGAAGAATGTGAAGAAGTAAAGAGCTACAACGACGACATCATCTTTCCACTTGAGGTTAGTAATATTTGACTTGAACTGTTTCATTCCTAACGTATCTTTCAAGTCGTGCATATTGAAAACATAACTCCGAAGCTGTGAATGATTATACTCTAGTTAGACATAGTATTAAGGTATTACAATACGAAGTATAACGTCTATCTTTTGAACTTCGTATATAATACATCGACATAATCGTATGAATGCTATTGTGATTATGTATGGGTATGGGTGAAGATTTCGTCCTAGGAAACAATGTTTTTACATTCGTTTAAAGGAAGTACAATTCATAAACTTGTGTTATGAATCGAAAGGGAAATCGCTAGGCTTATTGGTATTGTTATTCATTGCAAATCTTTGGATTACCAATATGTGTGTTTAGTATAACCGCTCACAACTTGTTTATGTATCTTGGTAAAACTATTCACAAGGCCTGACTTTTGTATTGGTATGACTTTTATTAGTGAAACCGATCTTAAGTAATCACCTGAGATGGTATGATCGATTTACTGTAATTGGTATGACCAACTCTAGACATTGGGGAACCGATCCTAGTAAGAGGTGAAACCGATCACAAGTAAGGGAATCGATCCTTGTAAGAGGTGCAACAAAAATCTTAGTGATTGGTAACCGATCCTATGACTTGTGCAACCGAATACAAGTTAATTACCATATATATGTAGTAACCGATCCTAGTACCTAGTCAACCAATTTTTGGAAAGCTAGTGTGACCGATCCTAGTACCCACATGGAGGTAGAACCGAAACTTGTTTTGGTAGAACCGTTTAAACCCATGATTGGTGATTTGATAGGATAATCAATCACATAGTTCTTAGAAGTCACATGAACCAATTCTAAACTTGTTTGGAAGTGTGGAAAATCGGTTCCAAGATTGTAAATATGAAAAAGGATTTACAAAGTAAATATGTGGACATACTTTGAACATGTGCAGTAACTCTTATCTTTTATTGTTCAAAGATATTCCTTAATAGCTAAAGGAGAATCCCGGATCGAAATAAATTGAGAATCTTTTAATTAAGGTTTTCAGTTTTATATGCTTTTAATTTCCAGCAATTAAAATGCATATCTTTAGAAAATAAAAATTGGTAATGTGCATTTACTAATTGGAGATTTTCTACTGACATTTCGGTCAATATTTGGACAGTGCATATCCAGGAATTATGAAAACCGTTTTTGCCCTTATTGCATATCTTTGAGAATATTCGGTTTTGGAAATTCCTTTGTGTCCAAACTTCCTTGGTCTATAAATATTGAAGTTTGCATTTCAAGCAAACTAATCCTCAGAGCCAGAAAAACTACCTAGTTGTGTTGTTACTAGTGGAGCCTTCTATTCGGAGAGGAAAGTACGCTAATTAGGCGAAATCTCTTACGACCGCTCGTTTTAAAGACTTCTTTGGGATTGGGAAGCTCTACGAGTACCTTTGGTGGGAAACTAGATAATTGCAGTTTATTATTAGTTTTTGATTGATTTTATTGACTAACGGTTGTTGAAATTTGATTGCACCTAGTTTGTTTATGCTTGAGAATCTTCTCTTCTGATATAAGATTCACTCAAACTAGATCGAAGTTTCGACGGGGATCTTTAGACTGTTTGTAGATCTAAAGACATCTTGTGATAATCTATTGTTAACAGGCTCCGTTTTGTGTGTGATTGATCACAAGAGATTCAAGTTGATTGTGTGCAGGTGTTTATTGAAGATCTAAGAAGATTTGAAGACGAAAAAGATTTCTGATTTGGGTTCATAATATTTGGTGTGCACAAAACTTGATCGGCTGGGGATCCAACTATAATCGGTTTATCTTTGTGATAATCTTGATTGATTAGTTGAGTAGATCATCATCAATACGTTTCTTTGTGATTCGAAGTATTGATTCCAAGGTCTTGACAATTACTTTGGTAGTTGTTATTGGATAGATCTAAGAACCTGACAAAGGAGTTTATTGGGATAAACGGAAGAGCCTTTTGTCAAACTCATATCACTATATTGAAAAGAGTTGTTACCGAACATATTTATTGTTCCTTTACTGTTTGGAATGCGAACCAAATTAATTGTTCCAAGTGCGTGACTTATTGCAAGTTGGAGGCGCAGGGATACAGACGGAACTAGGTGAACTATAGGTTTAGTTTCTTGGTCTCAACTATACGAAGTTGGTTTAGATTTTGTATAGCGGCTTAATCCTGAGAGTATTCAATTCTGGACAAGGTCCCGGGGTTTTTTTGCATTTGTGGTTTCCTCGTTAACAAAATCTTGCTGTGTCTTTTACTTTACTATTTCCGCAATTATAATTGTTTTATTATAATTATAAGTAAAATACACAAACGTTAATTCCTATTTACTTGATACCAATCCTATTGTGTTTGGTTAAGTCCGAACCTATTATTAAGTAAACATGCTTCGTTGTTGTATTGTCTCGATATTGCATCCATAGTCAATCACACAAGTTATCTTATTGTCGTATTGTCTCGATCTCGTATCCATAGACGATCACACGAAGTGTGAACCGATTAGTTGTATTGTCTCGACTCAGTCCATAGACAATCACTTTCGAAGAAAGGACTTATATGTGGAAACGTTTTCGATTGAGTTATATTTGGGTACCCTCGTCTTTTCAGATTTGTAAGAATTTAGTTGAGTGTAAGCTGACAAAAAATAAGGATTAGCAATTGCAAAATTGTTAGAGCATAGCTCGCTTGAACTCACCAAGCGTTGGTATGTCAAGTTTGGTTGTCATATTTTAGTGTGTCAAAACTCATCTAAAGTCGCTTGATTATATACTAGAGTCAACTTCGTTTAGGTTAGACTAGAAAGTCTAGGAATGTTGAGACATACAAGTATTACTCCAAAGACCTGAAGAATGTGAAAAAGAAGCGAACTACAACGACAACATCATCCTTCATCTTGAGGTTAGTAATATTGACTTGAACTGTTTCATTCCTAACGTATCTCTCAAGTCGTGCCAAATTGATAACATAACTGCGAAGCTGTATATACTGTACATATTGTATGATACTCTAGTGATGTGACATGGTCATATTTGTATGATCATAGTATTAGGGAATTAGACTACGAAGTACAACGCTTATCTTTTGAACTTCGTAGATGCGACATCGACATAATATTGTATATACTGTTATGATTATGTGAATGGGTTATGGTGAAGATTTCATCCTAGGAAACAATGTTTTACATTTGTTTAAAGGAAGTACATTCATGAACTTGTTTTGTGAATCGAAAGGGAAATTGCTAGGCTTATTGGTACGGCTATTCATTGCAAATCTTTGGATTACCAATATATATGAGATGGTAGAATCGATCGTAACTTTGTTATGTATCTTGGTATAACTAATCACAATGCCCGACTTATGATTTAGTATGACTAGTTTTTATTTATTGGTGTAACCGATCCTAAGTAATCACCATAAGATGGTATGATCGATATTTGTAATTGGTGTGACCGATCACAGAGTGTTATGTAATCGATCCTTGTAATTGGTAACCTGTCATGGTAATTGGTGTAACTGATCCTGGTACCGATCACAAGCAATACCATGAAAATATGGTAACCGATCCTGGTAACTGATATAACCGGTCCTGGTAAATTGTGTGACCGATCACAAGTATTTCCATATTGAGGTATAACCGATCCTACTGATTGGTAGAACCGATTGAACCCATGTATGTGATTTTATATTTGATCAATCACATAGTAGTCTTGGAATACATGTGAATCAATTCTAAACTTGTTTGGAAGTGTGGTATAACCGATTCCAAGAATGTAAATCCATGTAAATATGAATAAGGATTTACAGTGAAAAGATGTCAACATACTTTGGTTTTATATGCTTTAATTACCAGCAATTAAATGTATATCTCTAGAGAATAAAAATTAGTAATGTGCATTTACTAATTGGAGACTTTCTATTGAGAGATTTCGGAAATTTTGGACAAGCATTTATTGGAATTAGGAAAACCGAAGTTTGATATTCATTGCATATCTTGAGAATATTTTCGGTTTTGGAAATTCCTTGGTGTCCAAACATCCTTGGTCTATAAATACCTAAGTTTGCATTTCTAGCAAACCATCCTAAGAGCCAGGCAAACTTCATTCTTGTTGTTTCTGGTGGATCCGTCTATTCGGAGAGGAGAGTATCCTAATTAGGTGAAATCTCTTACGACCGCTCGTTTAAAGACTTTTGTGGGATCAAGAAGCTCTACGAGTACCTTTGGTGGGAAACTAGATAATTGCAGTTTTATTAGTTTTTGATTGATTTGATTGACAAAAGGTTGTTGAAACGTTGATTGCACATAGTTTGTTTATTCTTTAGAATCTTCTCTTCTGATATAAGATTCACTCAAACTAAATCGAAGTATCGACGGGATCTTGAGAACTGTTTGTAGATCTAAAGACATCTTGTGATAATCCATTGTTAACAGACTCCGTTCTGTGTGTGATTGATCATAAGAGATTCAAGTGGTGTTTTGCAGGTATTTATTGAAGATTAAATAAGATTTGAAGACGAAGATTTTTTTTTATTTAGTTCTCATATCTTTGTGTGTGCACAAACCTTGATCGGCTGGGATCCAACTAGATTCGGATTTATTCGATTGATTAATTGCGTGGGATCGGCATTCTCAATATATCTCTTTGAGATTTATTTTGATTGAGTGTGAATCTAAACTTGACTACTTTGGTAGTTATTGGATAGATTGATCTAACCAGGCAAAGGAGTTTATTAGATTAAACGGAAGAGCCTTTGCATATGATTTGAGATATCTTTATCTTGAAAGAATCAAAAGAGTTGTTACCAAACAAATTTGTTGTTCCTTTACTATTTTGAATACGATCCAAATGAATTGTTCCAGTGCATGCACTCGTTGAAGTCAGAAGCGCATGGATACTGAGGAAACTAAGTGAACTAGGGGTAGTTGCTTGGTCTCAACTATACGAAGTTGGTGTAGATTATGTATAGCGGCTTAATTATGAGAGTATTCAATTCTGGACTAGGTCCCTGGGGTTTTCTGCACTTGCAGTTTTCATAGTTAACAAAATCTTACTGTGTGATTTAGTTTTTTTCCGCAAATATATTTGTTTATATAGTTTAAAGTAAATTACACAAACGTTAACTCCGCATATACTTGATAGTGATCATATAAAGTTTGGTTAAGTCCGAACTGGTAGGTCTATAAACAAGCCTACAATAACAACTGCTAGTTGATAGACGCATTTATGTGTCTATTTTCATCTCTATTATGTATACTGTTAGTACCCATTTCTGTACTAATTTTGGTATTTTATCCCTTTGTAGGTGTTTTTGGAGGAATAGGCTTTTGCGGCAAAATTGGCTCGAAAAGTTGTTAAAGGTACCCGGGAGGACATTTGTTATTCGGACTCTCATTTTGGATAAGGGGTAACCCATTTCCAAGCAGCTGCTAAGCACAGACCGGGACTGGATAGGGGGAGGTCACATTTCTTCTCAAAATTTCAAAACAGAAACTGGCGGGAAAAAAAATCCGTTTCACAGCAGAATTTTAGGTTGGATTGTGGACGACTTTTAAGGAGATTCAAGGGATGATTTTCGTTGGGATAACCCTGTTAAGGATAGACAGGCTTGGTATGAGCTGTAGAATCGATAAAATAGGGATAAAGATCAAGTTTTTACGAAACAGAGAGTTGCATATATTCTCGGATATTTTGGTTGATTACTGGGAGTATCGGAGAATGTTACGTGATGTATTGAGTCCTTATTCAGTCTACTGGAGAGTTTGAAAACCAAGTTGACGCGTAGAGAAGATTAAACAGGGAAGAAAAATCCCGTAACTTGAGGAGAAAAAAACCCGAGAATATTTGTGGATTAACTCGAGAGATTTTGGATCTGGTGGCTATATATAGGTTGATTCGAGTCATAAAAGGGGTGACGAACAATTTGGGAGAGTTTGGAGAAGTTTAGAGCCTTAGAGAAGCGAAAATAAATCAACTGGAGTCGAGTACAGAAACTTTTCTGCTGCTGTGAAGAAGAAGAACGCGAAGAACATAAGACCCTCGGAGTCTGTTGCAGAGGCAAACTTATTTTCAGTGACAACGAGGTACGGTCGCATCTTCCTGCAGTCACCGAATCCCTTCAGCAACAATTCCGACTTCTGTTTTAGACCTTCAGCAACTACAGAATCCGCTGTTTTAACACTTTTCTCCCTTTTTAATCAACTTTTGAGCCATAAACATGTATTTTGAGATTATGATTAATATGAGGAGCTAAACCCCATTGCTGAGGCGATAGAGGAAGCTATTTTTCCAACAAAAAGTGGTATATTCTATTTTATTTATTTTATTTCAATTATTTTTATGATTATTTGCCTTGATTTATAATTGTTTGAATGATTTTTGTTAAGCAATTGTTATTTCTTTTGATAGAGCATACTTAGTCATAGGTTTTTGATGCTTTATACTTTGGATTTACACTTGTTATTTTGAAAATCTACATGTTGCAATAGTTTAGAATCAAATTAAACACAAAAGTTGAATAAATATAAATATTGGATTTAATCACTTTGGACTTGGAAAATAGTGGAATCTTAGCCTCAGTGTTCTTTTAATATTGATATCAACTTTGTCAGTGTTTGTTTTAAATATCAGTGATTTTTTTTATATTTCAGTTTTAAAATTTAAGTCTAAAGTTATCCTTCACAAGTTCGATAATCGAATCCTATTACCACTATTTGTACTACAACTAAAATTTACATCACTAGTGCATAGTGTCCTAATGTAACACAGGGCAAGCACAGGTCGATCCACAGTGACAATGTGGGCGTAGAGTTGAAGCTATGGTCTTACTACAACTGACTCAGAACAAAGAATAACCAAAAGTGGGTTTTGTTTGCCGATACAACTAGATGATGGTAGAGACTAAAGCAATGCAACAGAATGTAAGGCAAGAATGCGAGTTAAAGAGCACTAGGGCAGTTGAATCCACCTCATAATCCTATGCTAAGGCAATACTCATTCAAGTTATGTTCTTGTTCCTTTCCAGGGAAAACTCCAATGGATGATTTATCAACTAGTCTCACTAATTCACCCCTAGTATAAGATGTCTTCTTACAGTACAACTGATCACAGGCTCATTTGATCAAATAGCTAATTATCATTCCTATATCAATTAAGCACAGATCTTCTTCAAGAGAGGTCTCAAATGGATGACTTATCAACCAATATCACTAACTCACCCCTAGTATTAGTTGTCTTCTTACAGTATAACTAATCACAGGCTAATTCGATCAACCAGCTAACTAATCCTTTCTATATCAATTAAGCACAGCAAGAATAATATCAGGAACATGAATTATCTCAACATATGATTAAGGGTTTAATCTAAACCCTAATTATTGAATTAGAACATGATAATAATACTGAAAACAAATATAAACTACAGCTTGGTGCACCGGCTAATCCGGGCATCCCTTTTACATCACAACCTCCTCTCTATTTCTACACAATTACACTTAATTCACCATTAATTCGATAATTAAATGAAAAACCACTCACCAAAACACATTTTCCCTCTTCAATTCATCTCTGCAAACCTACTCTTCCAGTTGTTGGTGAAGATAACCCTAATCTTATCTCTCTCAAACCTAGCTTCTAGGGTTACTGTTTTTTATAGGGGAGAAGATAAGGTTGAGAGAGATAGAGATTACAAGTTAATGAAGGTGATTATGATGGTGGAGGATGTGCTCAGAGGTGGGGACGATGGAGAAGAAGGAATTTATGGCGCTGGTTCTGTAGAGAGAAAGAAGAAATGAAGAAGATGTTGTTTCTGGTCGATTATGTGAAGGGATAAAGGGTGCTAAGGTGTAAAGCGATTATATCTGATGTTGATGTACCGGGTGGAGGGATTGCTGGGTGTTAGGCAGGGGCATCAGGCTTGATGTTTCGGAGCTGAAAACGGGTTAAGGCTTTGTTACTTCTTCCAAGCCCACTGTTTGGTTCTAGGTGTTTGGAGTTGGGCCTGAACATGTAGATGAGAAACGCATGGGTGCAAGCGGCTTGCAGGTAAGGTTGCAAGCGGATTTTTCTTTTCTTGAAACTCCTTCTACATTCGTCATTGCCTCTCGTCAGGTCACCTAGTTTCCTTTCTTTGCCTGTCAACAACCACCAATTCCTGCTCCTTTTGCTTCTTCAGGCATCCAAGCTTTATTTAGTACCTAAAAATACAAGATTAATTAGTAAAAGTATTTATTCTTGACAAAAATGAAAATACAGAATATGGGATAAAATGGAGAGTTAGAGCACAAAAGATGAGTTAAATGCCAATAAAAGGATGTAGAAATATGCAATATTTGGCACTCATCAAATACCCCCAAACCTGAATTTTACTTGTCCTCAAGTGAAACAAAAATTAAGAAATCCTAAATATACCACTGTCGCTGGACTCTCAAATGCATTTAGCGAACGCACTAAGCTTTTAAACCCCTAGGTGTCCCTAGTGGACGAGTTGTAGTCTCGTGAGGGTTTACCAGAGGTGTACCCACAAAACCTTCTCCAACTTCAGAGCGTATAAGAGTCCCAAGCATCCAAGGAGCTATGAGGACATAGAGTTTCTGCATGCTAGTAGTAAGAAGTTAGAAATACCAAAGAACGCATTCTCATCCTTAAGAGTTGAGCGAGAAATAACCACACCATATGAAAGAATTTGGGTTCGAGAGTGATCACAAGCCTCGACTTCTGCCCCACCAATAGGGTTTTATGAAAATTGCACTCAAAAAGACCGCTTTTTTAGTCTCTCATGTGTGCAGGCTGGAATGAAGAGAGAAATCCTGCACACGTTGGATGGTGGGAAGGAAAACCTTCCGAAATAATTTCTGGAGACTCCACAAAATTTTGGGAATAAGAATCTTTTTCTGATGATCTCTAAGAAAGGAAATCAACCATTAGTAAGGATGGGAGTACTCACTTACCTTCACATCCGATCGGCAATCAACACCACTCTCACAGCATCCATAGAAACATCTTCGTCTTCGATCTTTAACTGTTGATGATGAACTCTTGAACTTCTTAGAACCTTGACAATTTCTGATTCTTCTCTTCAATTTCCTTGTTGCTTAAAATTTCCTCTTAAATTCTTCTTCTTGACCATGGTGTTATTATTTAAATAAAAATAGGAAAACAAACTACAATAATAGAATTTTTTTTTATTTATTTTTAATAAAATTATTAATACTTTTATTATTAAAAAAAAAACTAATACGCATCCATAGAAGGTAGCCGAGCGACAAGCTGGGCACCAACACCTTTTTGAATAATAATACCTAATCTATAGAAAAGAGAACCTCCGATTTTGCAATTTGTATCTTGGCTGGCGAGACAATTCTTCAACCTCTTTAAAAAACCACATGTGTCTTCGCCTAGTTCGCCTAGGGTTGTGAAAGCTAGAACGCCAAACTCATAACCATGTGTCGAACACTTATCCAAATATTTATTACGCTTGTGAGTAATGGCCATAGAAATAGCACGACCTGGAGTAAAGTTGCTAGTCTGGGCAGTTGTGAAGGGAGAAACCCCGGTAACATCAAAACACACATCACGACCGTTTATCCAATTGTATACAAGTATGTCTGCGGGTTTCATAGCCGTGGCATTCTCGGATAAAAAGACCATGGACACCTCCTTGCGAGCAGTAACCCCTGCCTTATAACAAATGTCTGCTAAAGCATCCCTTACCAAGTCATGGCGAAATTTGGGGCCGACATTCTTGGCACAATGCAGCGCGTGGTCTCTGTAAATATCCATGGCACGATTACAGCTTGTGCATTGACTGTCCGTAGTAAACAAGGGGATGCATAATTGATATTGAAGAACTGGCCTGAATTGTCGTGGACACACTTCCTGATTAAGGCCGTGAATAAGGATGGCTTTAAGGAAATCCATTGCATGAGTTGTACGGTTGCAATGCCACAGGGTAGATTCTCTAGCAGACAAAGTGTATCTTGTGGGAAGTTCACTCGTAATAACACCAAAGTATCGGGCTGCCAAATACTTCATGAACTGGGGGGCAGCATCATTGATGTTAAAACTAGAAAGAGAAATACCACAAGACTGAGTGTAGACTTGTAGAGCCTGTTGATAGTGCTGGATAGATTCGAGTGGAGCTAAATCCTATAGAATAAGACCCTGTAGGTGTTGTGTCTGAGCGCATGATGCAAGGTAGCAATATTTGGATGTATCGGCCATTGTATAAATCCCCAAACCGCCATCCTTAATGGGTAACGTAGCCATACGCTGTTGAACGATGCCAAAACCTGCGCCATCCCTTACAATTAATTGTCGCAGGTTTACTATTATTTTTTTTGATTTTTTTTTTTGATTTTTTTTTGATTTTTTGATTTTTTTACTAACACAACAAAATAAATAATGAAACTACTAAATCCATGGATGAAGGACTTTATCACTCAATTCTTCACAACTTGTATTGTCTTGATTTCTTAAACTTCACTAATTCTCCTATTTTTCTGTTTTCCTTGCTCTTGAGAGATAAGTATTCAATCTCGTATAACGCATTCTGCTCTTTGTACTGTATCTTCACTTTGGATATGAGTTGTTACTCTTCCCTGAATTGTTGCATGTTACCTCAGACTATTTCAATTTTACTTCATAGAATCTGGCATTGCTCTGCTCGTTGATGATGATGTTTTCTATGTATCTGTTGATGTTGTCGAGAAAGAGAGAGAGTGTGGTGCTAACTGCAAATCAAACTACAAGAAGGAGTTTTCATCTTTAGACGTCATCCTCATGATTGACAAAATTAGCACTCAAGCGATCAAAAATAGTGCTGAAAGTGGTGCAAAGTTGGGTAGCTCACCATTCCTACCCGGAATTAACGTACGGTGACACACACTCTAAAAGGACTTTTTAGATAGTCATAAAAAATGAAGGTCGGTGCCTCGCTTGATGTACAAATAGGTAGTCTCCACTAAGGGTGATCACAACTCTAATACCAGATATCTTTGTTGCACCTAATTCGCCCACCGGCATGGTTAAATCCAACTTTAACGCTCTAACAACTAAGAAACCCGATTGTGTTATCTAGTTCTTCAAAGTTCAGTTATTTCAGTCAGACACTCTATGTAAACATAGCTAGAAGCATGCTAGTGACTCTAAATTCTCTACAAGTTGGAGGTTTAGACAAATATTTACAAAAACTTTGAAAATTTTATCCAAAAAGTGGAAAGACTAAAAACTCTATACAAAATACTCCCCAAACTCTATACAAAATACAATTTTTTTTTTGTTTTTTTTTTTTACTAACACAACAAAATAAATAATGAAACTACTAAATCCATGGATGAAGGACTTTATCACTCAATTCTTCACAACTTGTATTGTCTTGATTTCATAAACTTCACTAATTCTCCTCTTTTTTTTGTTTTCTTTGCTCTTGTAAGATAAGTATTCAATCTTGTATAACGCATTCTGCTCTTTGTATTGTATCTTCACTTTGGATATGAGTTGTTACTCTTCCCTGAATTGTTGCATGTTACCTCAGACTATTTCAATTTTTCTTCATAGAATCTGGCGTTGCTCTGCTCGTTGATGATGATGTGTTTCTATGGATATGTTGATGTTATCGAGAGAGAGAGAGAGAGAGTGGTGCTAACTGCAAATCAAACTACAAGAAGGAGTTTTCATCTTTAGACGTCATCCTCATGATTGACAAAATTAGCACTCAAGCGATCAAAAATAGTGCTGAAAGTGGTGCAAAGTAGGGTAGCTCACCATTCCTACCTGGAATTAACGTACGGTGACACACACTCTAAAAGGACTTTTTAGATAGTCACAAAAAATGAAGGTCGGTGCCTCGCTTGATGTACAAATAGGTAGTCTCCACTAAGGGTGATCACAACTCTAATACCAAATATCTTTGCTGCACCTAATTGATGTAATTTTAGATAGTGGTAAGAAATAAGGTTGTCGTTCACTCGGATTTGTAGAGATTAAAGTTTTTAAAAATA